>OZ024794.1:48303012-48305843 GCA_964017045.1 Omphiscola glabra | reverse complement strand
CACACGTGTATTAGTCGTTGGTGAGTACTGAATATGAAAATTTAGTTTCTGGTGTATTCCAAAAAAAATATTTTTTTAATGAATGTATACAATAAATTGTCTAGATTTATTTGAAATATTACTCAAATAAAAAAATAAAAAATTCATCAATTTCAAATGTACGTTTATAACAAGAATTTGAATCAGAATCGAGATTTTAAGTTGATACACGTTTGACATCCGGCGGAAAGCAATATTTAATCTTGAGTTGTCTTTTTAAATTGGCTTTGTCTGTTAACTCGTGTTAAGGGGTTAACTCTGACACCTTCAAGATGGCTTACTGTCGAAGGACTCGAAACCACAGATCTTAAATGTACACGTTATAAAACAAAATCTGATTAGAGATATTTTATTACCTTATTATTAAAAAGAAATTTTTATTACCTGCTGATCATTAAAGAGACTTTTGATTACCTGATTATGAAAGAGACGTTTGATCACCTGATTATTAAAGAGAGATTTGATTACCTAATTATTAAAGAGACCTTTGATCACCCCTCATTATTAAAAGAGACCTTTGATCACCCCTCATTATTAAAAGAGACATTTGATTACCTAATTATCAAGTCCCATTTGCGTCGCGGTGAAATAGTTTTGTCCGGATTCGTCGTTTCTGTGTTGTGAGAAATGAGCGTGATACTTAAGTTTTGAGATCGCAGGTGTGAACCCCGGCAATGTTCACATCTTTACATCGAACTTTAATTGTTGTTATTGATATAACTTATGTCCCCCCCCCCCCTTCCCTCGGTCACTGCCGCTGATAGTGTTCTCGTACTATACGGCCACCTTAATGTTAACGCCACACTTTAACCTTTTTTTTGGGGGGGGGGGGGGGGAAGGGGGGGGCATAGTAATACGCCACCTTCGCGCCCCTATTATAACGCCATTCTGAATTGACGTCCCTTTGATTCCTGAGTTCCCTGAGAGTTATGTCCCATTTTCCTCTCCTATTACGGAGAGGTATAAGGTTTTCATTCGTACGCGTACAGGCCCATTCTGCTTCCCGTTGTGGAAAATTGAAAAAAAAAAAGAGGGGGGGGGGGGGGGGCGCGACTGAAGAGCGGCTTCCAAAAGGGCCCCGTTACGGAACCTGATATCGGGACATCACTGCTCTTTTCTCGCACCACCGACCACGTAAATCTTACGCCGGGAAAATTAATGATTGCTATCTAGTCTTACGTAATTTTTGGAGGAGTCTCATGCGGGCTGTTGGAAGAGAGGGGGGAGGTGGTGGAGAATGAGGGTGAAAGAGGCAGATGGTCACGTGTTTTCTTTAAGGCTCCCGCCCCCCCCCCGCCCCCACACCGCCCCCCCCCCCCTAAGAAATTATAAACGCAGAAGGCATTTGTATTTGTATTAAAAACATTGGTGTGAGTAAGTATTCATTTTACTTTTTGTACCACGGTGACAAAGTGTTGTTGTATCATGATGTCAACACATTTGGTTGGTCTTGTCATGATGTCAACACATTTGGTTGGTCTTGTCATGATGTCAACACATTTGGTTGGTCATGTCATTATGTCAACACATTTGGTTGTTCATGTCATAATGTCAACACATTTGGTTGTTCATGGCATGATGTCAGCTCATTTGATTGGTCATCTCATTATGTCAACATATTTGGTTGGTCATAAACTAATGTCACAATATTGTCATGTCGTTGTATTATGACATTGGTCGTAATCTAATATTAATGTGTGGTCATGTCATGAACACAAACATTGTTCATGTGATGTCTTCACATTTTGGTCATATTTTGATGTCGGCTTGTCATGTCCTTTTATGCAATCAATTCTGTTACATCATGATCTTTTTTATACTCTTTCATATACTGATGTCATTATATGCTGTCATATCGTGATGTCATCATATGCTGTCATATCAAGATGTCATCATATGATATCATATCCCATCGTCCTCATATTCTGTCATACCCTGATGTCATCACATGCTGTCATGTGCTGCTGAAATTATATTATACTGTCAAATGATTTTGCCCGCCATTTTTTTGTGCGCACAATAATCTGGGCACATGACTTTTTAACAAGTAAACACATGCGCTCTTCTGCGTTCAAAGACAGAATGGCAGCAGTATGCCATCAAAGGGAAATCATCATTTTGTTCTTTTCCTTCTTTTCAATTCAGTGAGTAGCATTTCTAAAAAAAAAAAATATGTTTATCTCACGTATAAATTAAATCATTAGAAACAATAAAATAAACGATTATTTATAAAAAAAATAATAAAATAAACGATTATTTATAAAAAAAAATACAATAAACGATAATTTATAAGAAAAATTAAAGAAACAATTATTTCTATTAAAAAAAAGTAAAATAAACGATTATTTCTAAAAAAAATTAAATAAACGATTATTTATAAAAAAATAAATAAATAAAATAAATGATTATTTATTAAAAAAATAAAATAAACGATTATTTATTAAAAAAAATAAAAAATAAACGATTATTTATAAAAAAAAGAAAATAAACGATTATTTATTAAATAAAATAGCTAAACGTGCTCTTGAATGATGTACTCATCTGTTGATGTCACTTAATTTCGCCGTTTCAAAGTGACAAACGATAACGGCGTTGAAAATGTATGACAGTAAATTTAGAGAAAATGTGAACTTTAGCAGGGAGCAACAACTTCACTTTGCAGGTTTTCGGCAGTCTACGTAGCGGTGATGTAGGCTAGAGCGGGAAATAACGGCCATGCTAAGAAGATGAAAGCATGCCCCAAAAAAAACCAACCAAACCTCGCAACACCAACACTTGTTTACCTTAAATAA
>OZ024794.1:48155512-48298012 GCA_964017045.1 Omphiscola glabra | reverse complement strand
AGGGGGGTTGAGGGAGGGGGTGTGAGGGGAGAAGGTGTGAGGGGAGGAGGTGTGAGGGAGAGGTGTGAGGGGAAGGGGGTTGAGAGGAGGGGGTGTGAGGGGAGGGGGTGTGAGGGGAGGGGGTTGAGGGGAGGGGGTTGAGGGGAGGGGGTTGAGGGGAGGGGGGTTGAGGGGAGGGGGGTTGAGGGGAGGGGGTTGAGGGGAGGGGGGTTGAGGGGAGGGGGTTGAGGTGAGGGGTTTGAGGGGAGGGGGGTTGAGAGGAGGGGGTGTGAGGGCAGGGGGTGTGAGGGGAGGGGGTTGAGGGGAGGGGGTTGAGGGGGTTGAGGGGAGGGGTGTGAGGGGAGGGGGTGTGAGGGGAAGGGGGTTGAGAGGAGGGGGTGTGAGGAGGGGGTGTGAGGGTAGGGGGGTTGAGGGGAGGGGGGTTGAGGGGGGAGGGGGTTGAGGGGAGGGGGTGAGGGGAGGGGGGTTGAGGGGAGGGGGTTGAGGGGAGGGGTGTTGAGGGGAGGGGGTTGAGGTGGAGGGGTTTGAGGGGAGGGGGGTTGAGGGGAGGGGGTGTGAGGGGAGGGGGTGTGAGGGGAGGGGGTGTGAGGGGAGGGGGTGTGAGGGGAGGGGGTGTGAGGGGAGGGGGTGTGAGGGGAGGGGCGGGATGTTAAGCCGTGCGTAAGGAACAAAACCAGAATATAAAGGATTATTAAATTGTATTGTATAAAAAAAGTATAATCATGAAGCATTATTATCATGAACAGTATCATTACTTGTATTAATAAAGTATTATCATAATGTATTATCATAAAGTAAGTATTAACATAAAGTAATATCATAAAGTATTATCATAATGTATTATCATAATGTATTATCATAATGTATTATCATAATGTATTATCATAATGTATTATCAGAAGAGCAATGTGAAGGTCCCAGAGCCTTTTTAATGGCTTGGGCTTGACCAACTTGGCCTCATTACTCGGAGGGTCAATGAATGAATACATAATGATCAGTGAGTGGATCTATATGAAGGTCAGTGAGTGGATATATAAAGACCAGTACGTGGATATTTGAAAGTCAGTGAGTGAATATATGTGAAGGTCATTAAGTGGATTTATAAAGGTCAGTGAATGATACATAAAGATCATTGAGTGGATATATGAAGGTCAGTGAGTGGATACATAAAGGTCAGTGAGTGGATATATATAAGTCAGTACGTGGATACATAAAGGTCAGTGAGTGGATATATATAAGTCAGTACGTGGATACATAAAGGTCAGTGAGTGGATATATATAAGTCAGTACGTGGATACATAAAGGTCAGTGAGTGGATATATATAAGTCAGTACGTGGATACATAAAGGTCACTCAGAAAATAAGTTAAATATTTGTTAACAGTATTCTTTTTTTTTTTTAGAGACAGGTGAAGAGAATGAAGAAAAACTGGGCTGAACCTATTATAATCCATGACAGGGACAGGTGGAAATGTAGTGTGGATGGCCGATGCTGGATCGGGAGAGAGAATGGCTAAGAAGAAGAAGGATTTTTTTTTTTTTTTTAGTTCAGAAAGACTTGGAAATATTATAGCATATGTTTTGTTTTTAACTTTTTTTTTAAATTTATTTACTTGCTGCAATATTCCAAAACTTCTGCCATGCCTATTTTTATTTAAAACTTAGGTGATATCAAATTTTAACGTGCGCACTTAAAGTCTTTTGGACTCAACACAATATCTCCAACCTATGTAATGTTATCAACTTAAACTGCTTTTTAAATTGGCAAAGTTCGCCTGACGGCGCCTTGTTTCAGCTATGGCTTCGTCCACACTACGTATCAACCTGATTCAGTATTTTTTATAATCGGAAATTTAAAAAAGGCAGCGACTATTCGCACCCGGGTACCAGGAGTGAGAGGTTGGGATTAAAAAAAACGATTAAAAATATTATTTTTGGGTTTGTAAGACAAATTGAGGTATGAAATGAAAGATAATTTAATGGACTATACGTTTGTAAACTTACTTCTTCAGTTTAACTAAAATGAACTACCAAGACAAGTGACATCCGAATAGCATTGAGTCTAATGTGTCCCAGGTCCGAAAGGGGGCGCTGCGTGTCCGGGTCCATTTTGACTAATGCTATTCGGATGTCATTTGTGGTAGTTTATTTTTAATCTTTTTTTAAATACCAACCTCTCACTTCTGGTACCCGGGTGCGAATAGCCACTTCGCTTAAGAAAACGCTGCATTCTGTACATGTGATTGCGTACTTCCTGTTATAATAATTATTACTATAGTACACAACCCAATTTATCCATAAAAAATTGCTCATACATCGATTATTAAACAAAAATATTTGTTGGTACCGTGAAATGAAAGCTTAACCATTTTTATGATTTTTTATTTTTTTTGAAACTACGAAGTTTGGGCGATCTGTTACGGTAAATAGAGCAGGCCGTAGGAAACTCGTTAACAAATGATTCTACACATCTCAAGGCAAGACACATCAATTTTTTTTTAATTTAACCATTCCTACCAATATCTTGGAGACCTGTGAACCTGGCACAAACGCTGCTCATTACCGCGTGATCAATTTGAAACATGCGTAAATTTAACACACACAAAATTATAATAAAAGTTGTAACAGCTCAATTATTCAACTCAAATAAATTGTTTCGTAATTTAGCATGAACAGGAAGTGAGATATTGACATGCCACGCGCAAGCAAGAGTGATTCATACATGGCCAACATGGCAGCTGAATTTTTGTGCTCTTGCATCCATTAAGTGTATATCTCAGAACATAGTAATAGGTATCTTACAATATGAGTGGAATATCATGCACGTGAAGTTAATAAGATGATGACAATTATTTTACTCCAATCAGGAGATTTTTTTTTTCATGTTGTAAAGTGCTATTTGATGTGAATAAATGTAGTAGTTGATGCAAGAGATGGAAATCGCCTCGTTTCTTTCAACAATACAATAATTATCGTAATAGTTATTAGGAATGCTGGATGCAGATAGACAGTTGTAAGTGATAAGCGAATAAAGGAGGAGAGCGTTCAACGTTATACAAGCATAACACGTAACACGACGTACAAAAGTTATAGCTGAAACCATTTTTTCCTCATTTCGCCGAGAACAAGAAGGTTTTTTTTTAAGCCATCCTAGAAAGCAAGCAACGAGCTCCCCTTTCTCATATTCTTTCTTTGAACAGGGACATCAAATGTCACAACGCTGGTCGTGGGGGATAGCGTTTGATACTATTAATTGGGTTAATGTTATGCTGGACATTGTCCCCGGCGCATGACCAACGGTGACATGCTTATGGCGTGACCCGCAGCTCTTCCGTTGTAGTTTTGGGAGGCTGTTTTTAATCAATTGTGGTCAAATCTCCAGGTCGTGCCCGAAACTTTAAACAGAAACACGCTCCGGTCGTGGCATTTTAAGAAAACAATGTGCCAATGGGAGTGGGGGGGGGGGGGGGGGATCGTGACACGATACCTGGAAAACTTTATAAATCTCATTGTATGAGTTTTATAGAGTGATCAACACCAGTGGTTCTGGTACTGTGATTTGATATATATAAAAACCAAGTTAAAAGGGGATTTTTGTGATCCTGAAACTTTTTCTTTTTCCCACACCCTGTCTCTGTCGTTTTTCTCCTCCAATTTCTCTTTTGTTACTTGATCTATATTTATCTCAATATATTTTTCGATCACTCTTTCTCTCTCTCTGTGTGTCCTTCTCTCTGTCTCTCTCTCCCACGCACACACTCTCTCTCTCCGTCTTTCTCTCCTCTCTCTATTTCTTTCTGTGCTTGCCCTTCTCCCTGTCTCTCTCTATGTGTCTCTTTTCTCTGCCTATCTTTCTGTGTGTGCGCGTCTCTCTCTCTCTCTTTCTGTTTCTCTCTCACTGTCTCTCTCTCCCCCACGCTCTCTCTATTTGATATCATTATCTTCCTCTTTCTCTCTTCCCCCAACTCTCTTTTTCTCTCTCCAACTCTCTTTCTGTGTCTGTTTCAGTATCTCCTAATCCAGCGGTTCTCAACCCGTGGGTCGTGACCCCTTTGGGGGTTAGCGAGACCCACGGACCATCTGAAAACACATATACTCTGCAGTTATGAAGTAGAAACTAAAATAATTTTGTTGCTTGGGGGTCGCCACAACACGAGGAATTGTATTAAAGGGTCGCGGCATTAGGAAAGGTCGAGAACCACTGTCCTAATCCTTCTTGTCACCCTCTCTATCTTTCTGTCTCTTCATCTTTCTCCCCCACACAATGGTCTTACAATTATACACGACATACTTGCACAGTATGAAAATGTTTATAATTTGAAATATCATTATTTTACATACCCGTTTTTGTACAGTATTGGTGCGGACTCATTCAATTGCTTTCAGATTCGTCACGGAATTCAAGTTGAGCGATTTCCCGCCCCCCCCCCCCCAATACATACTTCAATATACATTTGTGGCTTGAAAGGCATTCACTTTATGATGTGCCGCCGTCAGCCTTTTTAAGTTCACACTCCCTTGACGCGCCGCTGACTAGTCTTTATTAACGCCATTAAAATGCTCTTATTTCTATGTGCTGGGGTCAACTGGTTTTTTTAGTAACATTTTCAATTGTACCCGCGACACAGACAGTGTTTAAATATCATATTTGTTGGATGGTGTACGTGATATATGCATGGGACTCCACGGCCACAATAAGGAATGATTAATAAAAAGCAAACCAATTTAGGTAAGGAGAATTTATACGAAAAATATTTGGACCAACAAAGGATGAATATGGATGGAAAATACAAACAAACCAAGAATCGTGCAGTTATATCTATCAGGATCCCACACTACTAGCAGGAAACAAAGGGACAGGCTTCGCTGGGGGCTGGGCAGGACACTTATAAAGAATGCCAAGTGACAGAGGAGTGAAGAAATACATTAAAAAAACAAACAGAGGAAAACGTCTCAAAGGCAGGCGTAGGCCTAGATCAGTGGTTCTCAACCTTTCTAATGCTGCGACCCTTTAATACAGTTCTTCATGTTGTGGCGACCCCCCACCACAACATTATTTTCGTTGATACTATTTAACTGTAGAGTATATTTGTTTTCAGATGGTCTTTGGCGACCCATGTAAAGGGTCGTGCGACCCCCCAAAGGGGTCGCGACCCAAAGGCTGAGAACCGCTGGCCTAGATGGATCGATGATGGGGATTGATCTACAGCAGCTGGGAATGGGTTGATAGAATTTACCAGATGTATCAATAAAACTTGACCTTTATTATCTATATTTATTCCATTGGTTCGTTTCTCTTTATTTAAAAAAGTAACAATTCACAGACATTTTTATTTTCATCCGAAATAACATTATCATAGATCTCCCTGGTGACATGTACGAATGTACGACATGCGCCCACAAGTCCACTGTCAACGCCCTTTTCACGCCACACGTTTGGGATATCTAATGGAGTGCCCCGACACCCTCGGCATTACGCCCCAAACATAACGCCCTGGCGCTCACCGCGAGCATGTCACGAAATTAATGGACCTCCGAATGGCGTTTCCGTGGGTTACCGCTAAGCTTGAGCTTAACGACTCCATTACCCTCACGGGGCTCGACGCCCATGGACTAAGGACGTGACTTTTGGTGGGCACCTACCCGTGAAGTACCAGCTTCCCCTACCGAACGGCCGCCAAGCGGTAGAATTCACCGCTATGTGAATTCCGGTCAATGTTTCATTATGGGGTTGTAATGGCGGGCGGTAATCGTTTGTCGGTTGTACCTGTGCCTGAAGTGGCCAGCGCCCTCTTAGCGACGTCCGCTCGGCCACGTTCCTGGGAACGCTTGCTTACCCAATGGTAGATTGTATCAGAATACACGTAACGCGGTTCTCACCTGCTGCACCAGCGCCTCCCCCGGGGCCAAGTGGAGGTCAATGTTGGTCATGGTCAAGTGGACACCACTCGAGTAATTGTGAAAGGAAGATGAGCAGGACTGATTGCTAAAACCCATGTTTACGCCCATGGGAGAGTGAGGCCGGTTGTGAGACGCTGTTTGGCAAGGGCTGATAGGGCGTAGGCGTAGGCTTAAGGGCCATAGTCAACTGGTTTAATGGTTACATCCATTTAAATGAGATATTAAAAGATGTTTTTAAAAGATTTAATTTTTTTTAATGAAGGTCATTTATAGTCTATGCAAATGAAAACAAAAAATAATGATTTTGATTCAATTACAATTTCTTACAAAAGGACTTTTTAGATTTTTAAAAGTAATTATAGATCTAATTTAAAACAGGCTTTTTAGCAATTTTGAATGACAAAATCAAATCCTTGTTATAGAGTCAAGTCGTATGAGGCACGTTTGGATGTAGATGGCAAAGACAAAGTTTATGAAGGAGTGATTGTGGGCATCATCAACAAGACCAGGCAGTCTACATAAAAAATGACAGGCAGAACATCCTCATTCCCTTTCAAAATTTCATCTCTTAGCGGTACTGGTATGTGTGTATTAGTCTTACCTTATGAGTGATCTTAGTCGTTTTTAGAAGTTCATGTATTCAATTTTACATTTAAAAAGACTTCTACTTACCTTTTATAAATATAAGAATTGATTCTGAATGTAACTGAATCATACATTTAATTAAAATACAATAAACATGGTCTATTTTTGTTTTTGCCTTTACAAATAATAATTTTTCTGTATATTGCTGTACACGATTTTTTTTAACATACCTGCAAAGAAAATTATCCAAAATAACAAGTCTTGATGTAATATAAAAGTTTTGTTGTTCATTGTGTTGTATATTAGTTTGGGAATGTCTCCTGAAAATTTTGTGTAACTATCTTTGAAAATAAAAATGATGTGGGTAAAATAGTGCAGAAATTTGAAATTTGGGTCACACGTTTTGGGCGTCAAATATATAGATTATTTGAGGGATATAAAAAATTCGACCAAAAAATGCCATGTCTAGCTACAAGCTTCTTTGTCTTTAAAAAAAAAATGTATTTATTTATTTTGAAGATTCATCCGCAGAGCTATAGTCAAATTGTCTACACAATCATACAGCATCATTTCAAGCAACTGTAAATTGAAAATCTATTCTTCAACCCGCGTGTTGACGTGTAAAGATCTTTGAAAGACCTTAATGACAAATGCAAGGAGATAGCGAGACACAGTTCATTCCCATGATAGTTCAAAGTCAGTTGAAGGAGTAAGAGAAATTTATTGATACCAATATGCTCAATAGTGAGTTATAAAGCATTTAGAAAGGAGATTGATACTAAGAAGCTCTATTCACAAATGATTGAATTTTATGAAAAAAATGCACATTACCTATAGATCACTTGTGTCATCAATTTGAAGGTATACATATTATTTTTTGGTTTGGGGGGGGGGGTGCCTTTGAGATCACAACCATCATGTGAAGAAGTTTAAAAGTGCCTTGTTTTTTGTGACTAATATATTTCCTGACAAGTTAAATGACTATGAACTTATATGGAGCGATCTTCAATAAACAACGATATGTCACTGCAGAGAAAGTTAATGAGTGGTGATGCGGCAGAATTCCAAGTAGTAGTGCCAGTAGAGAAACAATGAATGGAAATCGTTCAGCTCTCTGTCAACCATTATGTTCTGTGTGATAATGTGCATCTCATGGCATGAATTTGCATTATGTCTTCCAGGGAGAAATGCTCCCCCTAAAAGAGTATTTTCTATGACTTGCAACATGTGGGCACCAGATAAATGGCAACTGAACGTCAACACATTGAAACATATGCTGGGTGTCAAAGTCAATGCATTGAAACATATGCTGGTTGTCAAAGTCAGTGCATTGAAACATATGCTGGTTGTCAAAGTCAATACATTGAAACAAATGCTGGTTGTCAAAGTCAATACACTGAAACATATGCTGGTTGTCAAAGTCAACACACTGAAACATATGTAGGTTGTCAAAGTCAACACACTGGAACATATGCTGGTTGTAAAAGTAAATACATTGAAATATATGCTTGTTGTCAAAGTCAATACATTGAAACATATGCTGGTTGTCAAAGTCAATACGTTGAAACACATGCTGGTTGTCAAATGTAATCTCAGTGATTCGTGTGACAAATTTATTTTGTAATGTTATTAAAAATCCAGAAGTCTTGAGAACGATCCACTCATTTCAGAAATATTAGTGTGCCATAATTGTGAAACTAATCGTTACAAATGACTTGTTAATCCTTTATATGCTGACATAGCTCGAATGCGTCAATTTCTTTATATTTTGTAACAACATTTCAATTGTCAGTCATTAGCTGATTCGCTGAAGAAGTGACATGTTCAATCTCAGACTGAGAAAGTGTTAATAAATTCCTCACAAAACACTTTTGGTATTTTTCTACTTTATTGTTCACCAATATTTTACCCGAGATTCCTGATGAACACAACGTAAGGCACGTCCATAACATACAGTACATTATACAATGTAGAGTAATGAATATGTTATTTGCCCTTTAGGAATTTGAGTCTTTCCGTCACGAACCGTTTTTGGCTTCGTTGGGGTGATGTGAGTTTCGCTAAGGTCTGGACCCATGGTTTCCGCTAAGTTTTCTCTCTCTCTCTCTCCCCCCCCCCCCTCAAATGGGTTCCGGTTAGATCTGAACCCTTGAAATCCACGGAGGTTTGATATCATTAGGTCTGACATTATAAGTTATGATACTGGTGGAAACTCAACCGTTTAATCACACAACCGATCAGCTAACTGACTGAAATTTTTTTTTAATGAAGGAACTATGACAAAGACTAAATAAAGTGATCACTTTAACCGCGACTTGTTAACAAGAATCCATGTGTTGTTTTTTTTGTTTTTAAATTTAAACCATTCTTAAAAAAATTAGCAGTTTTTTTTTTGTTGAAGCTTACCGCAATAACTAAATAATTTATGTGCAAGTGAATGGTGAGGACCAAAATGGTACCAAAAAAATGCCCTTATCGACACTAACGTCACTTGTGACTTAAAGTGAATAGCGATTACTCTACACCAAAACTACAAAACTACAGTACATAAAGAACATTACAGAGAGTTGTCATTTCAAGACTTAACCCACTCCGCATTCCTTCTCCCCCCCCCCCCCCCCCAAGCACCGGACTCGTTTTTGTTTTTTTTACTTTAAAAAAAAAATCCGACCCTCAAGAAACAGAAAAAGGTTCAATTGTAATTTGCTGTCGCTCTGCTAGATGTCAAGAATACGCCAACCTTCACCTCTTCCTGAGCGTGTCTCCTTCTGCCTCGCCTCGCTGACAATACGATGCGTGAGTGTAAGCTACGAGGCCGAGATTCCAGGGTTTGTAAAGGCGGCCCCACCGGTCAAAGACGGTGACAAAACGCGCCCAGGAGCTGGATTATAATAAATGACCCCGAGGAGTCGTGCGGGATGTTCTCGGCTACTTCTCGCCTTTCTTTCCCTCGGGTTCTCCGCGCTCCAACCTTCGGCGCTGAAAGGAAAATCTTTCGAGCACAGGACAAAACACCTTTATGAAGTCGTTATTTGGCGTCTAGCTCCAGCTTATTTGCATATCCTCGCGCTGGAAGAATAATGTGTGCGCCTCGGTATTAGCCCATTTTTTAATAACTTTTTTTTTTTAGTGGAAAAGATTCAGAAAAGAGGAAGCGGAGGTAGTTTAAAAAAAAAAAAATTTAACAGAAACTATTTTGCTTTTTAACATGGAATAGTAAGGGGAGGAGGAAGAAAAAAAAAAGGGGGAGGGGGGACACCTTCATAGCGAGCTACGACGCTCACCTGGCAACTTGTCTTATAAAATCACTATTAAGTCTCCATAGCCGAGTTATCGCTATTAGAAAATGATTTTTCAGATTTCCATAACAACGCTGCGGAGGGCGGCTGCAGGCCCGGGCTGTATACCCAGTGCTGGTGTCATACCTGTGCCGGGGGCGTGCGCCACTCTCACCGGGCCGAGTCTCGCCGCGGCGGAATAGGGAAAGAATTGCACGGGGCAATGAATTGTGAGACGCGCCGCGCGCCGAGCTCACCCGGGACTCGCGTCAAGACCTTTCTGTAACGTCCCCGGATGGACAAAGGTAGAAGCCGTTAACCACAAACAAGAGCACCCTGCCCTCTAGCGGGTGCTTCCCCCCCCCCCAGCTTCCCCACAGCACAACTTTTTATTTGAGGACAGCGGAGACACGTGGAAAGGGGGAGACGTGTGCCGGTTTGTAAGATGTTGATTCCGGTACCCGGTCCCGAAACAAAAGCGCACGGGCCGGCTTCAAGGTGAGCACAGAGCCGGTATGAGGGTGGTCACGAGCCGGCTACAATGCATATCCGGCAAAATGGGACCGGCAGGCGGGGCAGCCACCTACGTATTGTCAGGGCGACCTCTTAAAGCAGTCGAATTCGTTCCTATGGGTTCTCGGTTATTGAGGACTTGCTCCTGCCGATGGCTCCTGTTTTGCATAATGTATTATTGGAAACCGTTCTCTCCCTTGTCTATGTTTGGACCCGGCAACCGCAAGTCAATATTGAGAGAGAAAAAAGCCAGTCAGTATTTCTACAAACTCTATAGTCATGGAGCAGACGCATTGCTTTCTTTATATGTTCCATACATCAGATCTAGATTCGACTTCCACAGGTGGCCAGGAGATGTTACAGTTACACATTTCTTCTTCGTTGTTCTTCTCCAAAAGATTTTGCATTTTTTAAAAAAAAGCACCCAAAATAAATACCACCCAAAAAAACCCCAAACCTTATTAATTATTATTATGTATTTTTTTTTTTTGCATTTTTGTTTGCATGTATGTAATTGTGCGTGATTTATCATTTATGTAATTGTAGCAACTGATTTTTTGGTATGGGAATGGCACCTTTAAGCAGTCTTTGCTATAAGCTGAATTTAAAAATTAGGTTTTCATGTATGTTTTGCGCTCTTTCACTGCTCTTCTCACGTTTGCTCTCCTCTTTTTCGCTGTTCTTCTCTCTTTTGCTGCTCTTCTCTCTTTCAATGCTCTTCTCGCTTTCACTGCTCTTCTTCTCTTTCAATGCTCTTCTCTCTTTCCCTGCTCTTCTCTCTTTCGCTTCTCTTCTCTCTTTCGCTTCTCTTCTCTCTTTTGCTGCTCTTCTCTCTTTCACTGGTGTTCTCTGTTTGGCTTGCTCTTCTCTCCTTTGCTGCTATTCTCTACTTTACTGCTCGTCTGTCTTACACTGCTCTTCTATCTTTTGCTGCTCTTCTCTCTTTTTCTGCTCTTCTCTCTCACTGCATTTCTCTCTTTCAATGCTTTTCTCTCTTTCAATGCTATTCCCTTTCACTTCTTTTTTCTCTTTTGCTGTTCTTCTTCTATTTCACTGCTCTTCTCTCTTTCAATGCTCTTCTCTCGTACACTGCTCTTCTCTCGTTCGCTGCTCTTCTCTCTTTCAGTGCTCTTCTCTCTTTCACCGCTATTCTCTCGTACACTGCTCTTCTCTCGTTCGCTGCTCTTGTCTCTTTCAGTGCTCTTCTCTCTTTCACTGCTCTTCTCTCCCACTTTTAAAACCAAGAAATGTTTGTGAGAAATATGTTCTGAACACTTTGGTCCCGTATATTAAAAAAAAAAAAACGCTTTCCCTTTGCGTTGCACATCGAGGGGCGTACGCCACGATGGGGTGTGCAATGTGATGTGTGTTTGTGGGGGGGGGGGGGGGGTGTTAATTAGAAGATTGAAGCATGTGGGTGTGAATTTTAGTCTTTCAAAAGCGGGCTGTGTGATGTTAGACAGGACAGATTTTAAAAACTTAACCATTGTTACTTTTAGTAATTTATTGCAACACGACTATATTTTACTCATGGTAAGTTTATCAAAGTTTAATGTCAATACCTAACGCGTATTAGGCATCTTCCTGAAGGAAGCATCGACGCACATATTTTTATTTACAGCTCTTGCACTGAAAAGAATTGGGGTGGCATCAGTGGCGTAGTGAGGGGGGGCAAGGGGGGCATCATGCCCCGGGCGCTACTCACAATGGGGCGCCAAATGGTATATTTTACTATAAAATTGTATGGTTTTCGAATAGGGGGGGCGCTAAAAGGTATTGGGGGCGCTAAAAAAGTATTGTGCGCCCGGGCGTGAGTTAAGCTTGCTACGCCACTGGGTGGCATCATTAAAAAATATAATTTTTAAAAATCTTATTTTCTTGGGTGGGGGTGTGGCAAAACGGGCTGGTAAACTCTGGTTCAGATATAAACATTGATAGGAATTCTCCCCCCCCCCCCAAAGTCACCGTACGCTCCGCCCTAAATTAACTCCTTCTCTGCCTTTACATGCCGTTGTGGCAAACTAAAGTCACAAATAATGCTATGTTACGCCCGCTGACCAACGTGTGACGCTGAGACGCGTGAAGAAGGCGATGGGTTCCAGGTGCCAACTTAACGTCGGTTTAAGCACCTTTTAATTTCCCGTTGACTGCCTGGTTATGGCCCCCCACTGCCCCCCACCCCCACGACACGACGCCGCCCCTATACAGGTGAGGTACGCGCCATTAGTTGGTGCGGTCCGCTAACTCGCTACAACGTTGTTGGCACGTTGTCTGTCGCGCTGTGGCCAGTTTTACCGCCCAATAAAACAGAGCCTCGTCTCGAATGTCTTTCATGAGGAGTCGCATCGCTTTTAAACCCTATCATCATCGCCATTTTGCTCCACGGCTCGGTCGTGTCATGGTGGTTTGTAGATGACTCAATGGGTTTTTTTTAAAGTCAGCCCACATAATAATAATGATAATAAATTTAAAATAAAATTGTAGAATAGAAGTCTCGTGTACGCTGATTTAAAACAAAAATATTTTTAGAAAGAATTTTAAAAAGAAAGGAAAAAAATAGCAATTTTTTTATCATCTCCATTGTAATATAAATTTGTTATGGATTATTGCGTCCCCATTAAGACATTTTGAATACTTTTATTGGAGCGAAGCTTTAAAAGCTTTATGTTATGGGGGTACGTCTAAATTTTTGTAAAACAGAGTAGATTTGATTTCTAAGACTTCAATTTTTCGTCCTAGAGTTAAAGTAATCTCCTCACTATTTTTTTTCCTTTATTTGTTAAAAAAACAACAACACAACTTAATAAGACAGTGGTGTCGGAAACGTTATCAAGGGCCTCTGACTCGTGTGGTATCCTTCTGACACTTGCTGTTACTCAGTCAAAGGTACCTTCAGCTGTTAAACAAGATCTCAAGGGACTCTGACTAGTGTGGTATGCTTCTGAGACTTGCTGTTACAAGGACTCCGTCAAAGGTATAACCTTCACCGGTTAAACAAGATCTCAAGGGCCTCTGACTAGTGTGGTATGCTTCTGAGACTTGCTGTTACTCCGTCAAAGGTACCTTCAACTGTTAAACAAGATCTCAAGGGCCTCTGACTAGTGTGGTATGCTTCTGAGACTTGCTGTTACTCCGACAAAGGTACCTTCAACTGTTAAACAAGATCTCAAGGGCCTCTGACTAGTGTGGTATGCTTCTGAGACTTGCTGTTACTCCGTCAAATGTATAACCTTCAACTGTTAAACAAGATCTCAAGGGCCTCTGACTAGTGTGGTATGCTTCTGAGACTTGCTGTTACTCCGTCAAAGGTATAACCTTCAGCTGTTAAACAAGATCTCAAGGGACTCTGACTAGTGTGGTATGCTTCTGAGACTTGCTGTTACTCCGTCAAAGGTACCTTCAACTGTTAAACAAGATCTCAAGTGACTCTGACTAGTGTGGTATGCTTCTGAGACTTGCTGTTACTCCGTCAAAGGTACCTTCAACTGTTAAACAAGATCTCAAGGGACTCTGACTAGTGTGGTATCCTTCTGACACTTGCTGTTACTCCGTCAAAGGTATAACCTTCAACTGTTAAACAAGATAACAATCGATGCCCCAAAAAACTATAACATCTTAATATGACATCTTGAATGTTGATAATGTTTTTTAACAAATAAAACAACAACAACAAAATGCTACATTGTGTGTCACCATAACAAAAGTATAATTTCCGGTTGATGCTAAAGATGTTCCCACATCTAAAACCTGAATCCGTCATAGAATTTTTTTTTTTTTAAAACACTACCGAAGCCCTTGCTCAATTCAGGCTCAGATCTTATCAGTGCCTTACGTAAAGGGTAAGGGGCGCCATTTTGTGGTGAGGGCGCTATTTCTTCTTCTTCATCTATGTTTTGAGGGCCCTAGATCAATGAATTGATTATTATGGCTCCTATGTTTCAGAGGGGTTCGCGATGTTAATGTGCGTGGTTTTCAAAGGGATAATTCACTGGTTGCAAGACAGGAGGCAATAGCCGCAAATGTGTCAAGTGTAGTCGCCTCAACTGTTGCTTTTGGAGCTTGTTGAGGTCCCTTACTGTCTTTGGCAGGAATGAGTAGCTCCATTTTGTGGTTAGGGCGCCATTTTGTGGTAAGGGGCGCTATTTTGTGGTAAAGGGCACCAATTGGTGGTGAGGGGCACCATTTGGTGGTGAGGGGCGCCATTTGGTGGTGTGGCTACAAACTCATCATATATTAAATCCAAAAGATATGTATTAATATACTTTAGTGGGAAGTAAGCGCCTAAATTCATGTTTTGCCCCCCGGGGCGCAGCTTTCGCTAGTCACGAGCCCCGGCACATACAATAAATAAAGATAGAGAATCATGCAACTGCGCTCCCTTACAAACACACGCCCTCCCCACGCCCACCCTCAAGAAAACCCACAAAGGGTCGTCAGAGCGCCGCCACCTATATTGCAACGCTAAAATCTCAAAGAAGGAAAGTGTGAGGAACGTACTCAGCACTGCGGTATGCCAAGAAGCAGGTACTCACGATCAAAGAACCCGTGGCGCGTGGCCGGGGTTATATCAAAAGTGGTGCACATCAACCAAGTCAAGCAGTGATGTTGCGCCAGGCTTTGCTCCACTGAGTTTCAGACTGCAGCAGCACCCCCCCCCCCCCCCACTGCTTTCAGTACAGCTTTGTTAGCTCAAGAAAGCTTTTTGTTTAGTTTTAGATTTAATGGTACTTTAAAGATCCAGAAAGAGGCTCAGTCAACGTGGATTAGAGACCTAATGGTTTGTCACACTGTCTTTTTGGCTCAGTCAACGTGGATTTAGGACCTAATGACTTGTCACACTGTCTTTGGCTCAGTCAACGTGCATTATGTTCTTAATGCTTTGTTGTACTGTATTTGGCTCAGTCAGTGTGGATTATAAGGGCCCTAATGGTTTGTCGCACAGTCTTTGGCTCAGTCAACCTGCATTAGGACCTAATGGCTTGTCACACTGTCTTTGGCTCAGTCAACGTGCATTATGTTCTTAATGCTTTGTTGCACTGTATTTGGCTCAGTCAGTGTGGATTATAAGGGCCCTAATGGTTTGTCACACTGTATTTGGCTCAGTCAACGTGGATTAGGGACCTAATGGTTGTTCGCACAGTATTTGGCTCAGTCAGCGTGGATTATAAGGGCCCTAATGGTTTGTCACACAGTATTTGGTTCAGTCAGCGTGGATTATAAGGGCCCTAACGTCTAGTCACACTCTCTATGTCTCTATAAGACTTTTAAGGATTCGATTAGTTTAACTTTAAGATGAGATAGTAACCATGCAGCCATAAAATCATTCCAGACTGCTAAGCATTGAATCAAAGGTCAATAATTTCAACAACAAAAAAATAGAGTTCATTTTTACGGTATAAATGGCAGTCAGATGGTGGATGACCTCTAGATTCCCCGATTTGTCATCATGTCGCTATAACACGGGTCATCAACCCTTGATTCCCTGATTTGTCACCATGCCGCTAGACCACGGGTCATCGACCCTTGATTCCCTGATTTGTTATCATGCCGCTAGACCACGGGTCATCGACACTTGATTCCCTGATTTGTCATCATGTCGCAAGACCACAAGTCCTCAACCCTTGATTCCCTGATTTATTATCATGTCGCTAGACTACGGGTCATCAAAGTTTATGCATCGAAATGACCACCTCGGAGATCCAATTCTTGCCGGAATGATCAATCGACCTTCTATTACAGTAGAGCTCTTATACCAGAAGAGTTATTTAAAGACATGTGTTGTTCTTATCCATTTTAATTTCTGTATTTTCCTGTCCAGATGAGTGACTTTTTCCCTTGAAAATGTTCTCGTACATTAACCCACCCCCAAAAGTTCACAGAACTCGGGGACTGTGGCCTGCTCAGCCCAAGAAAGTGTCTCCATTGCTCTTTGCAGTCAGCAAACACAAGGGCCGCACTGAAAGCCAAGGTTTTGGAACGTCAACCCAAAAGGCGCCGTTTGGAAGACAGATATAATCTGACGTTTATAATAGTCTACATCAGTGGTTCTAAACCTTCCTAATGCTGCGACACTTAAATACTGTTCGTCGTGTTGTGGTGACCCCCGAATCACAAAATTATTTTCGTCTCTATATATACTTCATAAAGATGTGTTTCTGATGTTCTTAGGCAACCCCCGTGTAAGGGTCGTTCGACCCCATTACAGGGGTCGCGACCCACACGTTGAGAACTGCTGGTCTACACTGTCTTTGGCTCACTCAACATGATTTAAATGAAAATCTTTTATCTAAATAATTTTCTTTGGCCGGGTCGCCAAAAAAATGTATCTGGTCATATAACATTTAAATAACTAGAATATGTCTTAAGAATTTTTTCCTTTGTTAAATGAAAATATTTTATTAAAAAATGCCACGCTGACTGTTATTGTTTAGCCTGCACCGGCCAGCCTTCTCGGTACAAAACATAACCTTAGTTTTCCTGAGTGGGGGGATGCTTGTCCAAAGAACTGGGGGGACGAGAGTTTCTGTTTAGAGACTGTTAAGAAACATCTCAAAGCAATTAATGCTACCCACTCAGCTGCTTGTGCAGCCTCCATTCAGTCTATCCGTGCGACACCGATAGCTTGTATTGAGTTCAAGCTTAAAGAAAGGGGAGAAACAGAAGAGGTAAAAGAAACATTAAAAAAAACTCTGAGATATTATGTCAACATTACTCCATTCAAACGAGAAAAGACATGCCATCAGCATATTTAAAGAGGAGTTTGTTTGCTTTTTTTTTTAAAAATATTTTTTAAACAATTTATTTATTAAACTGAAATCTCCAGTAGGGAATTGCACATGGGAAATATCATCTTTTTACCAAACTGACTTTTAAAAATAATATTTGCATTTTAAATTTAAAAACTTGAAACCGGTTTGCGTCTCGGCTGGTCGAAAAGAACAGAAACTTCAGAAAGAGTCCAATTTTAATTATGGTTTTGTAAAGAGGATTCAGATGTCTGTTCGTATTTTATAGATAGGTTATTTGCATTTCTTCAATGAAATGTCAGATGTAAAATATTCAAATTTTCATCAAGTAAAGTAGAGTGTTAACCCAAAACAGTGACTTTTAGTTTTTGTAAACGAGATACAAAACACTTTCAAATAACGGCATCAGATGGTAAAGGTTTCGAATTTTTTTTTTTTTAAATAAATTAATATAAAAAAATACACACCATTTCTCAATTAACTGTACATTTTGTTTAATACTGGTCTCTGTGTGTACAAGTTTACATGCAACCCCCTGCCCTGAATGGTTCAGTATTACATCATATATTATGGCATTATATATATATATATATATAACGACACACACGTAAATACACACGTAAAGTTATATATGAAATAGCCTTCCCTGTGATACATCTTAGAAGTTCTAAAAATAAAAAAATAATAACATTGGCGGTTTCAATAAGTCGCAACTTCCTATAGAAAACTTAATTCAAATATCCTGTTGGAAGAGATTAATTTTGTTTTGGGATACCATCATACATCTACACACTTGAAAGGTCTAACAAATTCCCAAAGTCCCATTTCCCCCAGCGACTTCCATACCACGCAGTGTACATCAAAATCTGATGGCGGTTGGGGTATATATCTCGCCGCACACTGATTGAAAACCGCTGGTTTATAAATACTGTCAAAAAAGCTATAGAGTATAGAGTTTCGGAAGAATATAGCAATTCTCAAGCTTCTTTAGTCATAGGAACCCCACTTTTGAAAAAAACGATTTAATTATTCCTAAAAAGTGAGGCTATCTCCACTGATGAAAATTCTGGGGAATAGCTTTGGTTGAGAACCTCTCGTCTAGAAAATATATAAATGCATGAAATTGCAATCAAAATAAACAGGACAATATCCAAGCCATGTTTATAAATTAATTTTTTTTCAAATTTATGGTACACAAAGATACTTGTCGCGTTATTATTTAATTAGAATAAGCACAAAAGAAGGATTGTTTTTAAATTTTAGAAGGAAAAAAAATCTTTCTTCGACTCGCCGTGTCTGCCACACCCTTGGCATACGCCTCTGGTGACAACACCAGCTGGAATACCCAAGTGTAACAAATAACTCATGCCGCTGTTAAAATAGGTAGCATAAAGATAACATAGAGCAGCGGTTCTCGACTTGTGGGTCACGTCCCCTTTGGGGGGGGGGGGGGGGGTGTCGAACGACCATTTCCAAAGGGTCGCGTAATACCATCGGAAAACACATAATATACTCCACAGTTCTAAAGTAGCAACACAAAATAATTTTGTGTTTGGGGGTCGCACACAACACGAGGAACTGAATTAAGGGGCTGTGTCATTACGAAGGTTGAGAACCACTGACATAAATGGTCTTATTTATGAAATCATGTATGTTTAAATTTTGCGTGTTAATGCTGTGTAGAAATATTTCGACATTTTAGAATGTTTTACTTAAGTATACGCTATGATAGTTTAAAAAAAAACAAAAAACTTTTTAAACATTTTAAAATTTTAAAACAATTTCAAAGTTGTCTTAACTTGGGTGGTCTCCGTCAATACAAACACAACAATTAAGTCATGGTGAAGTAGCATGAAGCAGAAACTTGGAAAATAATAGGGAGCATTGCGCAGAAAGTACAGCCCTTCATAAACACATGTCTTAGAAAGATCATGAGCATCAAATGGCCAAATACCATCACCAACAAAGATCTACTAGAAAGGACTTACCAGGTGCCCATTGATGAATACATCATAAAGAAAAGATGGAGGTGGATTGGGCATACTCTCAGAAAACCCCCAGATAGCACCACCAGACAATGCATAACATGGAATCCACAGGGAAAAAGAAAGAGAGGAAATCCAAAGAATACATAGTGACGCGAGCTAGAGGCAGACACGCAAAATATGGGATACAACTGGAAACAACTGGAAAGGAAAGCACAGGACAGTGATGAATAGAGAATTCTTGTCGACGACCTATGCCCCCAGACGGGGTAAAAAAAGACCCAAAAAAGAAAGAATAAGAAGTCTCAACCTATAGTTTCCCTTGAATTATATAACTTAATTATGATGTACATACATTTTAAATACAGTTCATTAACGGCTGAAAGATTCATGCACACCGAATAAACATTGAAACTTTTAATAAATTGTATTTCAAAAAGTATTTTTGTTTTTTTACGTTTCCCAATAGTTAAAAATAATTAAAATTACATATATATAAATATGTATATATAAATATTCATTATTTTCATAAACCCATCTCTTTAAGTCTTAATTATATTTGCTTTTTCATTGGAGGCTTTTAAAAACCACCTATCTCTCTATAAACACTTTCATGTTTTGTGCTAAAATAACAACAAAAAATACAAATAATCATGCAGGTGTTCATTAGAATTACAACGCTCTGTGACGTGGGTTCACGATTGTTATTAGTAGATGTGTTTATGAAAGAAGTCTTTGTCACCGATTAGCCCAGGGACATTGAATGGTCCATGACTTCGCAGTGTAGACTAATGTTGGCTCTTGCTGAAAGAGAGAGAGACAGAGGCGTCTAGTAGCCTACTCTAGGATTACTCTGAGAGAGAGAGAGAGAGAGGAGCTTTTAGTGCCCTACTGTCTGGGTTGCGTAAGCGACCGCGTCCTCGAAGAAATTCGGGGGCGTCCACATGGGGTTTTGCCTCTTCGCGGCGTGGCGGACTAGTAGGGGGGACTTGTCCACCCGAAGCTAAAAAACCCCGGCCAAACGCATGACTCCCAACGCAACGGGAGCTGCCACTAACATGATTACTAGTTGCTGTTAATGGGTATGAGGCTTGGGTGGCCCTCAAAAACCCATGCCGATGATTTTAACTACGCGGCCGTGAGAAAGCCGCCCCTAGGCAACCTTTTCGTCCCGCCACTACCAACGTCCCGACCGAAAGACTCCTTGGGCGGTGGGGGTTGGTAACGCAACACCAAACCACCGGAGTGGAAGCAAAGCCGTCCTGACCCACAGAGAGTTAACTGCGGACGCTTTAAACGCAGCGTCCTCGGTCGACCGGGCCTCCCCTAGGTCAAGGGGGAGGTTCCCGGCGCCCTCCCGCACGGGCTGGAGTCGGGTTAAGTCCTTCAGTGCTCTGGTTTGTGTGGGGGAGCGCCGGGGGGGGGGGCATTAAGAGCTCACGCTCGACGGCCCACCGATTCCATCTCTTATGCGACATTTGGAGTGCCCTACTGTTGGCCACTCTAGGGTCACACTGAGAAAGGGAAGAAGCGCCTAGCAGCCTACGCTATGATCACGCTTTAAGAGAGAAGCGTCTAGCAGTCTACTATAGGATCACCCTGTGATAGAGAATCGTGTAGCAACCTATTCTAAGATCACGTGTGTGAGAATCATCTAGTAGCCTATTCTAAGATCACGTTGTGTGAGAGAAGCGTCTAGCAGCCTATTCTAAGATCACGTTGTGTGAGAGAAGCTTCTAGCAGCCTATTCTAAGATCACATTGTGTGAGAGAAGCGTCTAGCAGCCTATTCTAAGATCACGTTGTGTGAGAGAAGCGTCTAGCAGCCTATTGTAAGATCCCGTTGTGTGAGAGAAGCGTCTAGCAGAGGATATTGATAACCTGTCATTTTGCCAGCTCTTCCAACCCCGACAAAGATCTCCCCTTTGCCCTGTTTGAGTTTTTAATCACGTTCTTAGGGAGTGGGGGTCATTAATAAAAATTAACAAACATAATTATATACCATAAATTGTATAATTCAGTCACGAGATGTTAATTAATGCTGATTCTTTGTCGTTAATGAGAAACGTGCCTATACTAGACATGCATAAACATGAACAAATGAACAAGTTAAAAAATTCCAATAAACAGAACTCATATAATACTCTTAACTCCTCGGTGCTTGGAGTCCTTTAGAACAGTTAACATACATATGTTAAAGTTGGAGTGTCGATGAACGCCAAGACGTCTGAGCTCTGCCAGCGGCAGCTTTCCACTTACGATTAACCCATATCACAAAGAAGCGTCTGTGCAGGAGGAATGTGAGCAGAACCCCGCAGCGGAACAGCCGAAATTTAATCCACCACAGGATTATGGTGGGATTACGGACCTCCTATTAATTTGACACGTCACAACAACGCAGCTATAAATGGCACTGACTTTATTCACAGATAAAAAGGAAAACGCATCACTTCTTGTTTATGTATCAGTTTTTATAGCCACAACACAACTGGTCGACTCCTAGAATTCGTCAATCAGTCGACGCCAGAGGAAATATTCGTTCCGTTATTAAACACGTATTTCCCTTTGCACGTATTTCCATAAGCACGTATTTCCCTTTGCACGTATTTCCATAAGCACGTATTTCGCTTTGCACGTATTTCCATAAGCACGTATTTCCATAAGCACGTATTTCCCTTTGCACGTATTTCCATAAGCACGTATTTCCCTTAAACGCTGAGCCTACTTTGATCGCACCTTGTGTCGTCAGGGCTCGAGTCCTCACTGTCTGCATCTTCCTCGTTACCACTCACCCCGCCCTCCTCCTCCTCATCCACGTCGTCGTCCTTGCCGTCGTCGTAGTCGTTCTCGCTGCTCCGCGACTCGGCGATGGAGTCTCCGTCCCGCAGGGTGGACTGGGCCAGAGCGGTGGGTCGGCACAGCCCGGAGTCGTACGAGCCGACCCTGAGGGTGCTAGGGTCCTCCCCGCTGACGATCCCCGCCATGAAGGAGATGTAAGAGATGGCGAGGCGCAGCGTCTCGATCCTCGACAGGCGCTTCTCGTAGGCAAACGTCGGGATTCTCTGTCGCAGGCAGTCGAACGCCTCGTTCAGGTTGTACATTCGACGACGTTCTCTGATGTTGGCCGCCCGTCTCTGAGCCACGGTTGGGGCGCGGCGCCTTCGGCCGGCCTTCTCCGATCTCTCGCCCGCGAGTCTTCGGTGGCCGTGAAGGCGCTGCGGGCTGTAGGGTTCGCTCTGGGATCTCTGTTCGCAGGACGGGTAGAAGTTGTTCGCGCCGACCCAAACGAAAGGATTCTCCCGAAAGTGCTGCTGGTGCTGATACGCGTTTCCTGCTGGGTTGGCGCTGTGGACGCCGTACGGCTGCTGGTAACAGCCGAGCGGTTCCGATATCGTATGCAGGTACGTGTAGGTCGATCCGTCTAGCGCCCCGGCGTCGAGCCCTGGCTGCAGTAAAAAGTTACTTGGGCTCGCATACTGATCTTCGTTGTACTGGTGCGTTGCTTCTCTGGTGACGTCCTGTACCGAAGGCATGGGAGTAACCTGTTCTGTGATATACCATGTCATATCCTTCCAATCGAACACCTGCTATCAAGACCTCCGGCTCGGTTGAGACTTCAAACGTTTCAAGAGTGCGCCCGTTTGTTTTCGCCTCTCGCAAAATTGTTTCTCCCCTTCTTTTTCTACTTTGCTTTGCGATTGGCTCGAGATTTCGAAGCTGGCCGTTATACCATTGACAAGTGGTCGATAGAGGTGCCCCCTTTTATGCAAATGCTTTTCATCAAAATTGACTTCTGTTGAGGAAAATGACTCGGGGGGTCGATTCTCTAAACGGAGTCGCCGATAATTAAATCCTCCTCAGTGCCTTGCCGTTCCCTTTCTCTCAACATCAGATCTCTGGATGACGAGACACCGGGACGCCGGGCTTAATTAAAACACGATTTGCGTAACGCCTGGCCTAACCTCTCCGGCTGCTGACTGACTCCAACACGGGTTTTGTCCAGGCGTGCAAGTAAACAGGCGCAGGGCACAGGCGTACAGCACGGTGTATTTAATAAAAACAATGGTTAATATGATAAAACTGAAAATTTAGTAGTGACGCTCGCCCGGCGCTATTGTGCCACTTATACTTACATGGGATGGAAGGTGCGCTCAGAAAGCTGTTGCCCCGAACCGAGAGGCTAAAATGTTAGTAACAGCTTGGATAAGACTCACCATATTTCACGAGACTATGGCTTTAATTATGGCTGTCAACGTTATTTTATGTACAACGTGTACGATTCTATCTTCTTCTTCTTCAAAAAAAAAGTATTATAGTCTTTATACCCCCCCCCCCCCCACCAAAACCAAATCCAAAAGTTTAAATCTTCTCTTTAAATCGTGAATTTGAGCTACACTTATTGAACGCTTGAGACAAATCCCATAAGTTTGATGAGTCTTCGCTAGTTGATTCGCGTGCTATTTCTCTTGATGTCTTTTCGCTTAAGTAAAAGTTAACATAAGTTGGGAGTATACTTTATTCTTATAAATCCATTTGTGTGTGTAAAATAGTTTGTTTTTCATTGGTGAGTCGGGCACCAGAAATATGATACAGAGATCTGTGTGTGGTCACCACCATCTTTAATGTTCTGTGTCTGGTCACCACCATCTTTAATGCACTGTGTCTGGTCAACACCATCTCTAATGTTCTGTGTCTGGTCACCACCATCTTTAATGTTCTCTGTCTGATCACCACCATCTTTAATGCTGTGTGTCTGGGCACAACCATCTTTAACGCCCCGTGTCTGGTCACCACCATCTTTAACGCCCTGTGTCTGTTCAACACCATCTCTAATGTTCTGTGTCTGGTCACCACCATCTTTAATGCTGTGTGTGTGCGGTGACCACCATCTTGAATGTTCCGCATCTTATCGGGAAACTAAATTTGGAGGAGGGATCAGCTGTTCGAACGTCCGAGAAATCTTTCACCGCGAGAGGACGGGGAACTTCACATTTGACGTCACACTTACCCGCCGACTGTACCCGTCAGGTCAATAGGACTTGGTGTGTGATTCAGCTCATTAGCATTTCGGCGGTCCTTTGGGTTGTAGGTACTTTCAGAGTAGGCGTTTTCTAAATGTAGTTTCCTGTCTGATCACACGCCGCACATAGAATAAAGTACACCGGAAAGACGTCATGTACGGAAGATGAAACAAACGTTGGTCTATTTGGAGACGTTAACCCCGCAGTTCATCAACAAATTTCATGTATACTGCTGCAAACGGTTACCGGAAATTTGATCGAAAGAAATTTTGTCGACGTAAATTTGATCGACGGAAATTTGATCGAACGGAAATTCGGTTGAATCTTTTTTTCAGTTCACACGTTAAAATTTTCGTCAAATTTCTTTTTGAACGCACTATACTATATTGTAAAACAAAATAATGAGTTAAAAAATAAATTTTACGCAAAATTTTAACGTGTAAACTAAAAAAAAAGATTCTACCAAATTTCCGTCGATCAATTTTCCATCGACGAAATTTCTTTCGATCAAATTTCCGGATACGGCTGCAAATATATTTCCTGTCAGCAATTTGGACTTGCTTGGATGACAAAGAATCCCAAATTTAAAAAAAAGAATAATTTCCAAGGATCATATCAAATTTGTTATTTGAATTAGTTTAAATCCATGGCGTATAGTCGAGATCGCCGGGACGGTTTAACACAAAAAATGGTGTAGCAGAAGTTAAAACAAATCACAGGGCGTAACAGTGACTCGAGGACCTGAATGGCGTAGTCGTTATGAACTTTTTAAAAATTCCTATTTCCGATCTGGTTATGGACAAAACCGGAAATATTTTTTTAAATGACACGGGTAACGGGTTCACAACCAAGGCTGTATCCGCTTTGTGCACATGTACACATCTAATACATTGTTGATGTCTATGCGCCGTAACAGTCTAAGTCAAATGAACAGAGTCCCCTCTCATTTTCTCGGACGATGATCTAAGTCCTGCTGCCTACTGCCTACTGATAAATTGGAAGAAAAACGGGGTGATGGTGTAAAATTTGAATTGAATTAGATATATCTCGCTTGTTTTTCTTTAAGTCTTGGTCAGTTGACGAGGAAAACCAAATATTTTTTTAAAATACCTCCGTTCCAAGTGTTGATTACGTGACTCTTAAAATCCACCGAAGTTGTAATGAAAACAGAAAAGAGAAAAAAAAGTGACATCCAGTGTCGGTGTGACCTTGACATCCCACACAAATCCAAGTTCGCAGTAGAATGAACGTTCATGTGGTTTATTATTATCTTATGGAAATTGTTCCAAAAAACTCCGACAAAACGGGGATGTTTGGTCTACTTGGGGGGGGGGGGGGCGTGCGGGGGGAAGTGGGGAATTATGAATCCTACATTTAATTGTCAGCTCGGAGAGATTATTGATTTGTGTGTGTGTGCGTGCGCGCGTCTGTGTGTGTGTATGATATGACGAATAGAAAACTCGGGTGAATGTGGCTTATGGACAGAGCAAAAAGCGGTTAAAAGGGCCTACTATATTGCTGTACCAGATGTTACCGCCCCTATCAAGCTCCGCTATCAGCGGGAACCATAATCTGAGATGTGATCCTACGAACCGAGAGATGACCCCAAGTTCACAAATAGCACAGCTCACGGGTCAATAGTATAAGCAACCCTTTATAGACTTTCTAAAATGTGTTTTCCATTGACATTAAAAAAAAACAACAAAAAAAACAAAGAAACAAACAAACTTGCCTGTTATTTAGAACTTCAAACGTTCGAAGATATTTATATATATCTGGTCACCACTATCTTTAATGATGTGTGTCTGGTCACCACCATCTTTAATGATGTGTGTCTGGTCACCAACATCTTTAATGTTCTGTGTCTGGTCACCACCATCTTAAATGTTCTGTATATATATATATATATATATGCTATAACTGTTATTGATTTATATATATATATATATATATATATATATATATAATTATATATACCCACACGTATATATAATTATTGAAAAATATTATTTATTAAACATTTATTTTACATAATAAAACCCTTTGAATTTTATCCCTTAATTAATTTCGCTATGTATATTTTAACAATCTTAGAATTTGCATATGATAATTCATAATTTTTTTTAAAAAGATTTAAATTTGTTAAATAATTAATTATTTTTTTGTTTAAAAAAAACTTTTCTTACAAAACGATCTTACAAAAAACACATCTTAAAATCCATTTTGATATTTCTTAAAACCCTTGTGCCATGTTTGTTTATTTCTTTTCTTTCTTTGGGGTGGTGGGGGTGGTGGTGTGTGTTGGTGGGTGTGTGGGTGTGTGTGTGGGTGGGTGGGTCGGGGTTGTTTATTAAAAAACCGCAAACAAACGAAATGCCTACGCTGAATCTCGCAAAGATAGACGTGTTTGAAGAGAGTCTCCCAAAGATGGACGTGTTTGAAGAGAGTCTCCCAAAGATAGACGTGTTTGAAGAGAGTCTCCCAAAGATGGACGTGTTTGAAGAGAGTCTCCCAAAGATGGACGTGTTTGAAGAAAGTCTCCCAAAGATGGACGTGTTTGAAGAAAGTCTCCCAAAGATGGACGTGTTTGAAGAAAGTCTCCCAAAGATGGACGTGTTTGAAGAGAGTCTCCCAAAGATGGACGTGTTTGAAGAGAGTCTCCCAAAGATAGACGTGTTTGAAGAGAGTCTCCCAAAGATGGACGTGTTTGAAGAGAGTCTCCCAAAGATAGACGTGTTTGAAGAGAGTCTCCCAAAGATGGACGTGTTTGAAGAGAGTCTCCCAAAGATGGACGTGTTTGAAGAAAGTCTCCCAAAGATGGACGTGTTTGAAGAGAGTCGCCCACAGATGGACGTGTTTGAAGAGAGTCTCCCAAAGATGGACGTGTTTGAAGAGAGTCTCCCAAAGATGGACGTGTTTGAAGAGAGTCTCCCAAAGATGGACGTGTTTGAAGAGAGTCTCGCGATATGCCGGATTCGCCTTGAGCCCCCCCCCCCCTCCTTTCCAGCGTGTGCGCTGCGATCGGGTCCTAATTCGGTAATCGATATCAGTGCAACATGTGTGAGTGCCGCGTGGCACCCTGAACGACTCCACTCTTACATACAGCCCCCAGCATTGTTCCCCCTCGGTAATTAATCTCAGTATTAGTAGCCAAGCACGGGGGTCTTGATCCGAGCCAACATTTTTTTTTCGTTTGATCCTTTCCAAACTTTGTATAAAAAATATTTTAATTCATTCTTTTATTTATTTATTTTTATTTATTTTTTTTTTTTTTTTTTTTTTTTTTTGGTGGTAAATCAATAAGTTTTAGGTTAGTCTAATTTTAAAATGACAGAAAGGTTAGAAAAGAAAGGCTTTGGTGACGGATCGGGCAGTTTTGGAATAGGATTTATCTTTCTTTAGGGTGGGTAGAAAAAGCGGAGAGAAGTAATTGGGTAATGCAGGGGTGGGATTAAGCTAGCAATGCGGGCATGTGTTCCTTTTCCGTATCGTTTGGCAGAAAGCACGTGGCCACCTGAAAAGGAGGATATGTTAAAAGGTTCATAGAAGCTATGTATACAATTTTTCTTTTTACATTGGTATCAATTGGTATCCCCCCTCCGACGCTCCGGCAACCCCCTCCCCCATACAATAGTGAGTTTATTGGGTCCTTCGCCTTTCCATTGTCCCCACCCCCCCTTCCGGATTCACCCCTGGGCGGTGTTGGTAATAACGGGAAAGCTGTTGCTTGATTTAAGTCGTAGGTGAAGGAAACCAATACACGAATCCTACTGGACCGGCAGTGTTGACGAGTGGTGGTAACAGGCGGTCGTAGCCCACCACTTGGCTTTGTCTGATCGTCTGTGGTGGCCGGATTGACTGATGGTCTTGTAATCTGGATGCAGTAGGGCTGTGTGGGAGGGTGGGTGAGTTGCCTGATGGCGGCAATTTATGGCACATAATGGTGTGTATGCTTTGGTCATAAAACATATACCATAGACTTAATAGAAAACAATATATACTATGGGCGTAACTCATCGCGGGAAAGGAGGGTGGATATGTCCCAAACCCAGCCCAATGTGAACCGTTTGTAGTGGCTTATAAACATTTTGATGAGAGCTGGTCCAGGTGCAGGTTTTTACACCCGGCCCCTGTCATGGTCGGGTTTATGAGAAAATGCCATTGGATCCTGATCCGGGTGTTACAAAACGTTCAACAAAAAATTAATTATGTAGCTGTAGTGATGTCATAGTGTAGTAACAATAAGGAGCTATCTCAATCACTGTAAATACTATTTAAATTTTAAAATGAAATTCTGAAATGTCAAATAAAAAAAAATAATTCACATTTCAATCAACCACCTCCCCAACACTACCCCCACGCCCCCCCCCCCCACAAAAAAACCCCACACGTTGTTTCCTCCTCAAATTTATGAAATTTTCAAGCGACCCCTGACATGTGACCCCAGAGAATGTCATGACCCACACGTTAAAAACCACTTCCTTAACCACTAAACAAAACAAAAAATAAAAGAAATGGAGCTGATCTTCGATATATGCGTTAGTGTTGTTGGTTAGTTTCTGGCTGGTTGGTCGCTGGTTGGTCGCAGTTTACATCTTTCTGATAAGAATGTACGCATATTATTTCAATGCTGATTTCTACCATCTTTATGGCGCTACTAATCTATCCGTCCTTCGGTTAAGCCAATGGCTTCACTTAAAAAGAGAGTGTAAAATTACATGACTCTTAATGAAATCAAGAGAGGAAACTTAGAAGTTATTCACACCCACCCCCGCCACACACACACAACCACACAACACACACACCCACCCACCACACAAACACTCACACACACACAAACAAAATATATTTTAAAGTAGTACGGCACGTGAACATTTTGACTTAGGGTGGGAGCAAAAGTCAAGCAAAATAGACCCTTTGCTTTTATAACATAATTACAAAACCACCTATATAGACATATTTGTTATAGATCGAATGCTTGGCCCATCTATTGTTTATTCGTATAATGGCTCATCAAAATGTCCAGACAAATTGCTTTTCATACATTTTCGTTGAAAAATGAGTTCTTACTGGTCGACATTTCAATGTTTCGTTTATCCGTATTTATCATGGTCGGATAAATGTTAGATCTGACCCAGATTAAACAAAAGCTGAACGCATGTTGAGATACTTTTTAGTATGATAATCATGTAGGCATACGACATAATTATTATGTAAAAACAGTGGTACACACACACGCGTATGTAGGCGTGTGATTTAAATTAAAGGCCATTTTGTGCCTAATTATAAAAGATTGAAAAAAAAAAATAAGTATATTATATTATTGTAAAATCACTAAAGGTTTAATTATTCTCTTTCTTTACACTTGTATCCAACAAACACGTCACTAATTGTTGGGGATATGTTAACATTTTATTTCACAGTCAATGTTTATTCTTCGTTTATCAACATGATAATGATGAAAGTCAATTAATGAATGAATGAATGAATGATTGAATGAATGAAACAGGCCTAGGGTTCCCTAATTTTTCTTTTTTTTTTTAAATTTAACACAAAAATAATAATGGGAATATTACCATTCCATATGATTTTTTTCACAAGGCTATATCTCTTTTGCCTATGACAACATTTATGAGCATGATAATAATAAATCAAAATGATTGAATTGAATAAATTAAGAGTTCCCTAATTTCATTTTTATAAAAATTGAAACAAACATTACAATATGAATATTACGATTCCCTTATTTTTTCTCCCACTAAACTATTTACCTTCGCTTAAGCCTAATTGTAATTGTATTTTTTGAAATCTTGGACAAGTATGTCATCATGCGGTGTGCGGTCTTTGACGATGATTAGTCTTATTAGTCATGCGATGACAGCAAGACGTCGAGCAATAACGAATATCGGATTGCCGGCGCGACAGACAGACAGGGTGACAGTCGGACCTCTGGTCTCAGCCGAAACCGAAAATCAAACGAAGTTAACAATTTTTTTTTTTTTCTGCCGAAACCGAAACTAGGCCGAAATTGATCATATGGCAACTGTCGACGACGAAATCGAAACTCGGATATTCGGTCGGCCTCTTAAGTATAAAATAGATCTGGTGTGTGCGCTGGTATAATCACGTATAAACAGTCCTTTCATTAGAGTAAATACGCTGCCATGTAGTTAAGTCTTAAATAGACACCACGTGTGTGAAATTTTAGTTGGAAAAGACAAGTATGTAGACTTGTAGTTTAACTCGTGCATTGAGGACCTCGAGGCATCCATGCTTGAAATGGGTACGCGATGTTAGCAGACATAAATATATTAAGATTGTACTGTACGCACCCCTCGCCTCTCACATAGATTCGGGGCGTCGGGACTGTGTACTTATAGAAGCTAAACTCTTGCATAGCTTCTTTCATAAAATTTCAGGTTATTTGTCCTTGATACTCATGTTGGGTAAACTGTTATACTCACTAGTCATCGCTGCTTCATCATCATCAGTGGCCATACAGCCTGTGTACAGCCCTGGCCTGGTCCATCACATCCTTCCATTCGCATCGATCCATAGCTTTCCGCCTCCATACGCGAACCCCCAGCAGGTGTATATCCTTCTCTACATCCTTGATCCATTTCAGTCTGTGTCGACGGTTAGCCGCCTGCCCCCCCCCCCCCCCCCACGTTTCTGTCTGTATACCACTTTTGATGCTCTACAAAATTCTGCCTCTTCCTACTGTGTGCTGTCCAACAATTAAATAAAAAAAATACAGACTGCGCTGCTCTTCAGCTTTAGTATCCAACATTTCCATTGCTCGTTACATACAACATCTGTGGGGCATTTGCCACCCCCATGACCCAGGGATTTGCAGGTTTTACTTAAATTTCTATGTACTGTGTCGCCTCCAGTAGTAAACAACTTAACAAGCCGACCAAGTTCTGGTCCCCCCCCCCCCAAAAAAAACAAACAACAACCCACCTGAAATGACGCCGCTGCCTAGTAGATATCATATTTTTGTTCCACATGGAAAAACGATTCTTAGTTTAAATTTTCATTACACTGGTTCTCGACATGTGGGTTGCGACCCCTTAGGGTAGGGGTGGACAAACCACTAGCCGCGGGCCGCATGCGGCCCGGCAACTGATATTATGCGGCCCGCGAAGACTTTCATAATTTAAAAAAAAATTGCTTTGTTTTTTAAGTTACTTTCTTGAATTTTAAAGAATTTCATGTACCTTTATGATAGTTTGAACATTTTCGATTAAATTTCTTTCTTATTTTTTAAACAGTCCTTGACTTTTGTCATGCAATGCTAAAATGCGAATTTACCTATTTAAATATAGAGAAATGTTTATCGACATGCAAAAATTTGACATACTGTACATACGGCCCCCAATAGCTTAACTTTTGTCAATGTGGCCCTCCGCACAAAAAGTTTGCCCACCCCTGGCTTAGGGGGTCGAACGATCCTTACTCGAGGGTCGCCTAAGACCATCGGAAAACACATATTTATGAAGCAGCAACAAAGCAAAATGTTTATGTATGGGGGTCATCACAACGTGAGGAACTGTATTTAAGGGGTCGCGGCAATAGGAAGATTGAGAACCACTGCTCCAATATGTATTATAGCCGTGCTGTTGGTTGTACGTCAAACAGATGCAGGGCCAGTTATCGTAGATACACGGTGTGTAGAGTGTAGAGTGTATCAGCTGGAGCTCAAGCCCAGAATGCCGCCAATGCTAGACAAGGTGTGTGAGTGGTCTGCAGTTCATCTCTCGTAAATCAATAGCTGATATATTTATAGTACAGCTATAGAGTCAGAGGGGTGGAAGTTTTGCCACAGCTGTAACCCCGGGAATGTGACTGCCGCCTGTCTGGATCGTTTTATTTATTTGTGACTTGGTATACAGCGGTCCGTAGTAATATCGCGTGCGCACTTTTCGCAGTCTCACCGCATCGCGGATCTGTTGAATATATCAAATTTTGTATCTCGGATCTTTCCCTATGTCGCGGGATTTTACGGTATATAGGTATTTTAAAATATTTATCATTTTTAATTATTTCTGCGGTAAAATAAGCATTTTCTAGCCCCCAAAAATGTGAAAACAATATGTAAAATTTTAATCAAAACATATAAAAAGAAAATTTAATCGAGTGGTTGGTTTATAAAACCAAAATATATATTTATACAATATTTTATATTTTATATATATATATATATATATATATATATATATAAGAATGAGCTATGGGGACATAACGCTTAAAATCCGAAAATATTTTGATACGTTCGGACTTTTAAAAACAATCATAGTTATTTTCTATTATTTTACGGAAATCGAATAAATTTACATGCGCAAAAAATATTATATTTCCGCTTTTATTTTAGCAAAGGTTTAAGTATTAATATTATAAATTACAAATACATATAAAGAAACAACTAAGGAACTATCTTAAGCATTTTATATGCGTTTGAAATTTATGAAAAAAAACTTAAATAGAAAACATATGATCAAAGAAATACACAGTAATCACATTCATCGGGAAAACCTAAACATCAGTTGTTTTAGTGCGTTCTTTAGCGCGTTGTCAATAAGCCGAAATAAAATTAAAATTAATTTGTTATAAATAATCACGAAAATGACGTCATAGTGAGAATTGCCTATTAATTTAGACAAAGCTAAAAGATTTCTGATTTAATAAAAGAGCGTGAAAAACTGATAGTGTACATTCCCTTTGTTATAAGTAAAATTAATAAATAGCATTGATTGCTTTTTAAATTGCTAAACTTAAATAATAATTTAGCTTTGTATTTTTAACATTTAATAAGTTTGTACTTTTTATTCATTCCAAAAATAAACTTTGATGAAATTTATAAGTAGTAAAAACTCGACATTTAAAAATAATTTTAATAAGAATCATTTAAGAATATGCCATTTAATTAAATTGGTGGTGCAGCAAAACTAAATAGCCAAATAGCATTTTTAATGCACTTAACACTGATCTAGATAAGAACAAAGCATATTAAATGAAAATAAAATCTTTTTGCGTATGTAAGGGGGCTACAATCCAGTGGATGATTTATTTATTTTTTTTAAACTCTGTGGGCGGGGAGTACACTATACATTCATTTTGCCCAATGCAGCACAAGATAAGTATTACGGACCGTTATAGATGGAGAATTTAATCTCTGTTGTTTTGTCTAGGGCTCGTTCTAAAAACAGTCCATAATAAAGGACGATACCAAAGGTTAAAAATAATAACAAATAAAACGACAATTAAGGCCAGAGCTAATTACAAATAATAACTTTTTAATTTGTGAACTTCAATTAAATAATAACAGCAAGAGAAATATAATTAAAATTATAAACTTACAGATTTGCTGGTACCGGTACTGTATATCAAAATACAATGAGCACAAAATTGTACAAGGGAATAAAAATCTCTACACACAACAAAGTATAATGACACATAGCATGCCTCGTAATCAAGGAAAGGAAAAATCTCCCTCTCTCTATCGGTCAGCCCTTTTTATAGGCAGTTTCAGATGATCATTCTGGAAATGGAACACACAGTCTTACTGTTTCCCACATTTTCTAGATTGTTCTATCATGTTCCACAGAAACGGATGATAGTTAACAAAAGTATCATCAAAGGGATATTTTTTCTAGCCGCCCCAACACGGGACCGACTTAAAAGAGGTCATGCACTTGGAAGGCGGGCAAAGTGTGTCTCAAAATACGTCATCCCTTATAACAATAAGCCTCAGAATAAATTTGATCAATAATTAACCTTCTTCGATACATTTATATCGATTGTAGGAAATAGAGTTCACGCATTTTTACTTGGATGACAATATCTTTCAATCCAATGACATTTCAGTTGTAAAAAAAAGAAGCTATATTCTCACTTTACATATGAACATATGTTAACCAATTAAGAAAATCAGTGACTTTAACAAAACATAAATATATTTACATTTACTTACCCATGGATATCATAACCCAATCACTTTACACAAGTGAACATTTAATTTTAAAAATAGAGATTTTATTAGATAGAGAGATAGACAGAAAGACAGACAGACAGACAAATACACAGATAGATGATAGATAGATAGAGATGTAGGTAAAAGATAAATAGACGGATGGATGGATGGATGGATGAAAGGATGGATGGATGAAAGGGTGTGTGGGTGAGAGGATGAATGGTTGGATGGATAGATAGGTAGGTAGATAGAAAGATAGGTAGGTAGGTAGGTTGTTAGGTCGATAAGTAGGTAGATAGATATCTAGGTAGGTAGGTAGGGAGATAGGTAGATAGATAGAAAGATGGATAGATAGATAGATACAGACCTGTTTACTTTTACGATTTTGGCGTACGTACAATGTACGATTTTGAGGTGTATACATTATATATACTGTGTTTTTTTACTATTAAGATAATGTATTGAACGATTTTGTGATATTGTACGATTTTAAGATTTTGAGGGTAAACAGGTCAGTAGATAGTAGATAGTTAGGTAGATAGGTATGTAGGTAAGTAGTTAGGTAGGTAGGTGGGCAGGTAGGTAGGTAGGCAGGTGGGCAGGTAGGTAGGTAGGCAGGTGGGCAGGTAGGTAGATAGGCAGGTTGGCAGGTAGGTAGGTAGGCAGGCAGGCATGTAGATGGTAAATAGGTAGATAGGTAGATGATAGATAGATAGGTAGATAGATAGATAAACAGACAGACAAATAGACAGGCAGTCAGACAGACAGAGAGACAGGAGAGACAGAAAGAGAGACAGTCGGAGAAACAAACAGAGAGACAGAGATACAGACAGAGAGACTTACAGACAGATAGACAGAGAGATAGACAGAGAGACAGACAGAGATACAGACATAATGACAGAGAGACAGAGAGATAGACAGAGACTGACAGTGAGACAGACTGAGAGACAGCTGAGAGACAAACAGAGAGACAGACAGACAGAGAGACATATAGACCGGCAGAGAAACAGAGAGACAGACAGAGAGAAAGAAAGACAGACAGCGACAGAGAGATATAGAGACAGATAGAGAGACAGGCAGAGAGACAGGCAGAGAGACAGGCAGAGAGACAGGGAGATAGACAGAGAGACAGACAGATAGAGAGACATACAGACAGAATGACAGAGAGAAGACAGAGAGACAGACAGAGAGACAGAGAGACAGACAGACAGATCATCCTTGAATAATTGCAAAAAGTTATCTTAATTCGGTAAACTATATCTATACATATATAAGTATATCCCGTATGTGCTTCAATACCATTAATCCAAAGTGATGAAAATTTTGTGAATTGTAAAAAAATGCAAATGTTTCTGAATTATTACACACATTTTACAATATTCCGTTTTGGGACCGTGGACCTAAATTCTTTTTTCCCCCCTTTTATGAGCTAAATATAATTTTCGTATGCGTTCCTATACCATTCATCCGATTGCGATAAAACTTTGGTAAGTTGTTGTGCGCACCAAAGGTTTCTGAATTAGCTTATCCATTTTGAAATATTCCTTTTCGGGCCGGAGCCCGAAATTATTTTTTTCTTATATGAGCTATACAAATATAATTTCTATCAGTGCTATTGCATGGGTGGCTAGACATCAATCAAATACAAACGAAATTTCAGTTTGTGTGTGACATAAGTACATTAATTTTAAAATTTTGCGTTTGAGGCCGTGGGCCTTATTTTTAAAATAATAAATATTTGAGCTATCTAAATATAATTTAAAACAGAGCTACTGCGTGGGTGGATTAATCGCTACAAGTGTGTAGACTAAATTTTGAAAATACATGCTTCTTACGTGGACAGCTATATGTTACCTGCTCGCGCGTCAAAAAAAAAACGTCTAATTTATTTGTGTACACAGCAGACGGAAAAAATAATAAATATTTTCTATTTAAAAATTACTTTGAATCTTAATTAAAACACTAACACTTTTTTCATTGAGTGGCATGCAACGCATGCCGGGTTCTCGCTAGTATATAATAATAAATTAAATTATGTCGCTATTTCACAACCATCTCTTTTATTTACTGTTATTTACGGTTAACGAACAAAAAGTTCATAAAAAAATATTATGCAGACGTCATAAATCAAGAACATTTGTCTAAGGACGTCATTATAATTAATAATTCGACTAAAAAATTCGACTTACTATAATTATAATCCTGCGGACATATTGTTTCAAAGCTTAGTCTAATGTAAACCTAAAATAATAATGATAATTCTACAACATTAAAAACAAAGCTACGACATCTCTAAAAAAAAATTGTAACATGCTAATAAAAAAATAAATAATAATAAACAACAAGAACAACAACAAATACAAAGTATCATCTAATGTTCATAATGCTGATGTTCAAGTGTTGGGGTTAGGGTTAGGGTTAGGCAGGGCCGACCCTAACAATTGCGGGGCCCTATGCGAAAAGGATTGTGCGGGGCCCAGTCTGGGTAGGAATAAGGATAATAAGTGAAAATTAAGATTTTGTTTTAGAAAATATATTCGGGGCGGGGCCTATGAAAGTGCGGGGCCCACTGCGGCCGCATATGTTGCAGTGGCCTAAGGCCGGTCCTGGGGTTAGGGGTTTAATTTTTTTTTTTTTACAACTCCATTGAACTTGACTTCAGCATTGTTTGTTTGCAATGTTCAAATTCTAGGTCGCGGTTCAAATCTTTTGCAACCTTGTTTTTGGGACCATTTCTCATATCTTACAGAGCTGAGCTTTTGCCGAGTGTCTTTCGTGTTCAGACATTTTAAGCGATAAAAATTTGACTCTCTAGAATGACGCAATAAATGGTTCTTTTTTTTTTTCTTTTTCCTTATACCCAATTTTAATTTTTTGATAAGAAGTTTATAAGATTACTATTTGTTTAACTCGTGTGTGTTCTGAAGAGTGAAGCTTAGTGTGTGGTCGACGTTAGTTATTGTAACTTCGTAACGTGTTCAACTTCCAATAGATTTAGGGCAAAGCATTCAGTAGATACCGGCCGGGGTAAAATCCTCTTATAGTTTATTTGATGTAGTAAAAAGAATGCATTTAAAATTAACGGTTATACGAAGCCATCCTACGTGGACACTGAAGAGACTTTTTTTCTGTCCGGTTGTCAGTTTGCAACTGCATGATTTCGCACATGATTTTTTTCACCATTGTCGTAGAGAGAAGGACTGTCCCTTTGAGATCCGCTCATGTTTTGGAATGGGTTTTTAACGCCTAAAATCTGTTTTTAAAAAGCAAATGTTACCATAAGTATAATTGTTTTAAAAAAAAAAAAAAAAAATCAGAAGTTGAGGAATTATTGAGCATGCACTGTGCATCCAGATTTCGTAATTTGTGGAAGTTTGACTTAAAATTTCCGGTGTGATTCGCAGTTTAAGAGGTTTGACGTCAGACTTTCGGTGTGATTTGGGAGCTTAAGGGGTTTGACTTCAGACTTCCGGTGAGATTCGCATCTTAAGGGGTTTGACTTCAGACTTCCGCTGAGATGCGCAGCTTAAGAGGTTTGACTTCAGACTTCCGGTGTGATTCGCAGCTTAAGGGGTTTGACTTCAGACTTCAGATGTGATTCGCAGCTTAAGAGGTTTGACTTCAGACTTCCGAAGGGATTGGCAGCTTAAGAGGTTTGACTTCAGACTTCCGCTGAGATTCGCAGCTTAAGAAGTTTGACTTCAGACTTCCGGTGTGATTCGCATCTTAAGAGATTTGACTTCAGACTTCCAGTGAGATTCGCATCTTAAGAGATTTGACTTCAGACTTCCGGTGTGATTGGCAGCTTAAGAGGTTTGACTTCAGACTTCCGGTGTGATTCGCAGCTTAAGGGGTCTGACTTCAGGAATGTGTCATTCCGTCGGGACAGAAAAGACGGATAAGTGTTTTATGTGACGACAAAAGTACACGGTTGTATTATATGGTGTAGTACACGGTTGTATTATATGGTGTAGTACACGGTTGTATTATATGGTGTAGTACACGGTTGTATTATATGGTGTAGTACACGGTTGTATTATATGGTGTAGTACAAGCTTTCAGCGCTGCTAAAATATACATCTAGACCAACAAAACTGTACGCAACGCTCTCTCGAGGTATACACCCAAATGTTGTCAAAGGGTCCGATTCACAAATGATTGAGAACGCCCCTTGACTATCTGATGACAATATACACACATTACTTTACAGTTAAAACTGAACAAAATATATTGAGAATTAATACTCTTCCAATATTGAATGCTTCGCATATTTCTTAGTTGTCTGCTATTAACTGCAAACAAGACAAAGGCATCTGGACAGCAACTAAATGGATACAAATATTTGTTAAAACTTTTTTTTTTTTGGTCCCTCTCCAAAAAAACCAACACAAAAAAAAACACCAAAAAGACAATTGTATTATAGAAATTCCTAAGTCATTATTTTGTTTTTTATTATATGACCTTTTTAAGCCCAGAAGCATTTTTTTCTTCCCAATTCATTCACCACAGGGGCTGCTAGCTGCCCCCCCCCCGCCCCAAACAACTCCCACCCCCGGTCTTCGCAAATACCAATAAACAAATCACAGTGAGTGTTCAAAAAGATGTCTTTAATGAATATTGAACAAGTCCCTACCACTAAGTGTATGCGTTCATGTAACAGATGTAACATATGTAAGACCTCTGGGATGTTACAATGTTAACTAAACCTGTGATATGATGGATGGCCTGCAGCTGTCACTTGTTCATTCCTTAAAGTAAATCACTACCTCTCTTCCTTTCATGAATGAAAATACTTCAGTTGTATAAATTTCACATCACTTTATTACATTATACATAATACAAATAAATCCTCCTCATTAGTGCATCCTTGTAACTGACATAGTTACAATGTAAAGAATATAATACACATTCTCTTGGAATACTATTCCATCCGAAATTAATACAAAAAGGAAAATCCAACATGTCTACCATCTACTCAGATAATTCGTACACTCTCACACTCGGCAAATCATGAGTTCCCACTCCGCTATGAAAAACTAGTCCCTGCTCTTTCTCGTGATATAATTCATTATTGTCGAAACCCTACGCCATAGTGCAGTAAGAATAAATAATATTGCCACGTGACAGATCATGGCTAACTTGCTGTGTTACAGATCATGGTTAACTTGCTGTGTTACAGATCATGGTTAACTTGCTGTGTTACAGATCATGGTTAACTTGCTGTGTTACAGATCATGGTTAACTTGCTGTGTTACAGATCATTCTAATATGTCGTTAGGATTGCCGTCTAATCATACATGTATTAAATCTATCAACTGTAATGGGACGTGTGCGTCGAGCAATACAAACATGACTAGAGACAAACATGACTAGAGACAAACATGATTATAAACAAACATGACTAGAAACTAGAGACAAACATGACTAGAGACAAACATGATTATAAACAAACATGACTAGAGACTAGAGACAAACATGATTATAAACAAACATGACTAGAGACTAGAGACAAACATGACTGGAGACAAACATGACTGGAGACAAACATGATTATAAACAAACATGACTAGAGACTAGAGACAAACATGACTGGAGACAAACATGACTGGAGACAAACATGATTATAAACAAACATGACTAGAGACTAGAGACAAACAGGACTGGAGACAAACATGACTGGAGACAAACATGACTGGAGACAAACATGATTATAAACAAACATGACTAGAGACTAGAGACAAACATGACTGGAGACAAACATGACTGGAGACAAACATGACTGGAGACAAACATGATTATAAACAAACATGACTAGAGACTAGAGACAAACATGACTGGAGACAAACATGACTAGAGACAAACATGACTGGAGACAAACATGACTGGAGACAAACATGACTGGAGGCAAACATCACTGGAGACATAATGCAGCTTTGTCTCCACGTCAATTTATCCAACATTTTTCTGTGAATTTTTGCTTTTGTTTTCTTTGCTCCATTGTTTGTTACCAGCCAGTTATTTTTGAAAGCGCTTGTCGTCTCTGCTACTATTTCCAATACATAACGCTATGATAATATTTGCAAAGTATGGGCTTTTTAAAACATGTCATGAATAGTACTTGGCTCTTTTTCTAGCCCCTCACCCCATTTCTTTCTCTCTCTCCCTCTATTTCTCTCTCTTTCTCTCTCTCTCTCTCTATCACTTTGTCTCTCTCAAAGTGTCTCTCCCTCTCTCTCTCCCTCTGTTTCTCACTTTATATATAATATATCCCTCTCTTTGTATCCCTCTCTCTGTCCCTCTATTTCCCTTCTCTTTCCCTTCTCTTCCCCCCCTCTCTCCCCCCTCTCTGTCTCTCTCTCCCTCTCTCACACACACACACACAAACGCCGAAGGCAAGTGTGTCCCATGAAATCTACACTTGACCAACTGAAGCTAGGAGAGGGTTGTATTGAATATTCTGCCACCAGATCGGTAATTCCTGAATTTATGGTATATTTATCTACCGTGGACCCACGTGCATAGAAAAGATCTTAATTGCCCCTCCCCCCCCCCCTACCTTTTTGCTCGTCTTATTAGGCGTCAGCTACCGGGCCACGTACCGAATGCCGCTATAAAAACCAAAGAATTCGAGGAAGTCAGCGAGGGCAGAAACCTGAGAAAGGCGACACCGCTGGGACAGGTTTTTAAGACATGAAGATGATTGTGGGGTCGGTGTGACATTTTTACGCCCCCTCTAGTCTGGGGGGGGGGCAGTGTGAGCTAACTTGCTACGTCTCGATATTTATTTTCTAAAACCCCCCCTCCCCCAAAAGTACCCGTCTTTTACGTTTTTAGATAAATCCAAAATAAGGTCTAGGTCTAGGTATAGGTCTAGGTCTAGGTCTAGATCTAGGTCTAAGTCGATGTTGATATGCAAATTCCAAGGGCCTCCTCAGCACACCTACCCCCCCCCCCCCCCACACACACTTTTTTTTACCACCAATGAAATTAGATTTTAAATATTTATACATATATATAATATATATTATTTTTTAAAATACATTTTTTACTCATCTTGTTACATGTTGACCTTAACAAAGGTTTTACATTATTTTTAATGTAAGTCAGGGTAAGTGCGTGTCGCCGTTCCTTTTATTTGTCTAAACGTTTGCAAAGCGCCGAAGATTTGCATCCACAGAGGAATTTAAAAATAAAAATAAAAAATTTTAATGGTGATCATATTAATACAATTTATAAATGTATTTTAAAAAATGAATAAATTAATTAAAATAAAATTTTAAAAAATAATTTAAAAACTAGATGCGTTATGTTCTTTCTTTAACGTGCTAAATTTGACTTTAGTTAACCAAAGGATTAATTAGTTTTGTTTAAAACGGATCTGTTTTTTTTTTTTTTTCTTTTTTCTTTCCTTCTTTCTAGATTAGTAGTTGTGCTGGCTCCGAGACCCTCTTATCGAATGTTTCAATGAACAAGTAATTAATGGCTTCTAGTTGAACTTATTCAAAATCGTTCAGTTCTAAGATGTCAATGAAGCCCTTTACACGTTCATCTAAATTAAATATCAGCCTAAATGAACTAAATCAAATATTACTTATGATTGAAATTATGGCCACTCCGCTACCCCACCCCCATCCACTCCTTACCCCATTCAAGAGCACGAAAGTCTGACCACCATTACAAGAAGACAAGGATTTGATATATTTACGGCGTTCATTATTTAGAAGCAGATATAATGGGTTATATATCAAAGCAATTATTATTTATAAGAGACATTATCTTTTCAGTGTTTTCTTGTGGACAAAAAAAATCATAATCATTTTAAAAAAAACTAAAATATTTGTTCACTATCGATGATAAGTAATCACATTTGTTGTATGAGAAGGAAATGGCAAAACTATTGGTGTTAATTTGGAATAGAAAATAGTCAAATGTCTACGATTTAAAATATCCCATTTCTTAATTAATACATGCAGGTGGTAAATAATTTTTGTAGCCACACTTTAAAAAACCAAAAAAACACGACTAAATATAAATTTAAAAGAACAAAAATATGATAAAATCAATCAAATATGGTTTTTATAATTACTTGGTAGCTGGAAACGTGCCTCTCTTCTGAAAAAAAAAGAAATTGCATTTGTTTTTATACTTTTTTTTTTTTTTTTTGCACTCTAATTAACACACATTTTTAGTCCCGTTTCGTTTCTTTTCTGATAACACATTTTGTCATTTCGATTTCTTTAAAAAAAAAAATAATAATAATAATCATTTCTTAAACCTTTGTCGCAGGCATTCTGTAATTTTTGTGTGTGTGTTTTTTTTTGTTTTTTTTTTTGTGGTGTTTTTTGTTTTGTTCCTCGAGACATCCGCCTTGCTCTACTGCACGTGTCAGCGCGTGCTTCGTCTCCGCCTGCCTCCAAAAATCCTAGTGTATCCTCACTGCGCATGCCTGTGGTCATATTTTAACATGTCTGCGCGATTTGCATAAACTGTTCTTTTACTGCCCTCGGCGGCGTGCGCCGATCCGAATTTTTTAATAATCTAAGACTAACACCCTTCTGCAGGCCTTGAAAGCGAAAGCCAATTGACCAATTTTTTTTATTTTTTTATTTTTCTGGATAACATCTTGTATTCTCCTTATCATTTCCCCACTTCGGTCAAAGTGCCCCCTCGCGCCCCCATCCTGCTTAAGTTAATCTGTTCGTTCATCGCGTGGCGCCGGCCCTCCATAGTATCTCCTAGCGTTGCGCAAACCCCCCATCAGCTGTAGAAACCTCTCGTATCATGTTATCGCGCCCCGACCTCGGGAGCCAACGCCACGTCTTGGGCCGCGTGTACCGTCAATAAAAGTGTTGGGTGATGTCAACTAGCCCCGGATCTCGGATTTCCTCGTCTTTGTCCGAGAAATCGACACCGGGGGTCTCCCCGATCCCATCTTTTTGTTCCGAACCCGTTGTTGACATCCGGTATGAGAAGGCATACACAAAAATTAAATGGAACACAAAATATGCCACCATGCCGGTAGTGACGTCATTAAGAACGTACTTCCATCAAAACTTGCTGGCAAAAGATCGGGCAGGTAAACGGATAAATGTGGAACCAATAACGATGACATGTGTTGGGGGGGGGGGGGGAGGTGGTAGAAGATGTGGCATGGGTCCGTCGGATGTTATTTATTAAGGTATCGTCAGAAAGGAGGATAGAGTGTGTCCCACGGAATCCCTTTCTATGGTCTAAAAATTTAATGATGTTACCTGTCTGAAGCCTAAATGATGTTACCTGTCTGAAGCCTAAATGACGTTACGTGTCTTAAGCCTAAATGATGTTACCTGTCTGAATTCTAAATGATTTTACGTGTCTTAATCCTAAATGATGTTACCTGTCTTAAGCCTAAATGATGTTACCTGTGTTAAGCCTAAATGATGTTACCTGTCTTAAGTCTAAGTGATGTTACCTGTCTTAAGCCTAAATATGTTACCTGTCTTAGGTCTAAATGATGTTACCTGTCTTAAGCCTTAATGGTGCTACCTGCGTCTTAATTCTAGGTGGGGTACCTGCCCAGAGGTGCAGTTAGTGGGGGGCAGAAGGGGACAGATGACTATTGGGAACGTCAAAATAGGCTTTGATGATATTTTAGTGATGAAAATAATAGATTTAATAGTTGAAAAGTGGGGTGGGGGCATATAAAAAAATCTTAGTCCCCGTGCACCAAACACTCTAGGTACGCCCCTGTACCTGATTTAAGTCTAAAAGGTGTTATCTGTCTTGAGTCTATAAATGGTGGCACCTTATCTTATACCTAAATGTACGCGTTGCCATGAAACAAATTGGGAGCATCGCGTGGGGGGGGGGGGGTAATGTTGTGAGAGATTAGTGTAGGTCCCAATGAACTTGGTGCTCTTTGGCAATCTTGGGCAATCTTGGGCTCTGAGAGCAGTTAGGTTGGCATCTTGGGCTCTGAGAGCAGTAAGGTTGGCATCTTGGGCTCTGAGAGCTGTTAGGTTGGCATCTTGGGCTCTAAGAGCAGTTAGTTTGGCATCTTGGGCTCTGAGAGCAGTTAGGTTGGCATCTTGGGCTCTGAGAGCAGTTAGGTTGGCATCTTGGGCTCTGAGAGCAGTTAGGTTGGCATCTTGGGCTCTGAGAGCAGTTAGATTGGCAGGAGACTGAAAGAGACGGGTTTGCAATGTATAACTAAACATTCCAATTGAATTAAATGTTTGTGTGCTAAACTTTACTGTCGTGGTAAAGGAAAATTCCACAGCCTTGTGTGGCCATTCAACGTGTCTCTGTTATGTTTAAGACTGATGCCTTTTGTGTCATTTCAACGTGCGGATAATGATAAAATAAATATAATGTTTATGTTAGCTTTATAAAAAAAAAAAAAAAAACTTGAACTATAAGAGAACGGATGTCCGGAATAATCCGAGCCATCCATTATTTGGATAATCTTTACTCATTGTATTGTAAGGATTCTTCACAATACATCAAAATTTTCCGCAGCTAGTTGACTCTCTCTCTCCGTCAAATTGAAACTAGAAGATACACATCACACTAATTGTTGTGTGTTTCGTTGTTGTTAAAATATGCTTGTGTTTTGTTGTTGTTAAAATATGCTTGTGTTTTGTTGTTGTTAAAATATGCTTGTGTTTCGCTGTTGTTAAAATATGCTTGTGTTTTGTTGTTGTTAAAATATGCCTGTGTTTTGTTGTTGTTAAAATATGCTTGTGTTTCGTTGTTGTTAAAATATGCTTGTGTTTTGTTGTTGTTAAAATATGCTTGTGTTTCGCTGTTGTTAAAATATGCTTGTGTTTTGTTGTTGTTAAAATATGCTTGTGTTTTGTTGTTGTTAAAATATGCCTGTGTTTTGTTGTTGTTAAAATATGCTTGTGTTTCGTTGTTGTTAAAATATGCTTGTGTTTCGTTGTTGTTAAAATATGCTTGTGTTTCGCTGTTGTTAAAATATGCTTGTGTTTTGTTGTTGTTAAAATATGCTTGTGTTTCGCTGTTGTTAAAATATGCTTGTGTTTTGTTGTTGTTAAAATATGCTTGTGTTTTGTTGTTGTTAAAATATGCTTGTGTTTTGTTGTTGTTAAAATATGCTTGTGTTTTGTTGTTGTTAAAATATGCTTGTGTTTTGTTGTTGTTAAAATATGCCTGTGTTTCGTTGTTGTTAAAATATGCTTGTGTTTTGTTGTTGTTAAAATATGCTTGTGTTTCGTTGTTGTTAAAATATGCTTGTGTTTCGTTGTTGTTAAAATATGCTTGTGTTTCGTTGTTGTTAAAATATGCCTGTGTTTCGTTGTTGTTAAAATATGCTTGTGTTTCGTTGTTGTTAAAATATGCTTGTGTTTCGTTGTTGTTAAAATATGCCTGTGTTTCGTTGTTGTTAAAATATGCCTGTGTTTCGTTGTTGTTAAAATATGCCTGTGTTTCGTTGTTGTTTAAATATGCCTGTGTTTCGTTGTTGTTAAAATATGCCTGTGTTTCGTTGTTGTTAAAATATGCTTGTGTTTCGTTGTTGTTAAAATATGCTTGTGTTTCGTTGTTGTTAAAATATGCTTGTGTTTCGTTGTTGTTAAAATATGCTTGTTTTTCATTGTTGTTAAAATATGCCTGTGTTTCGTTGTTGTTAAAATATGCTTGTGTTTCGTTGTTGTTAAAATATGCTTGTGTTTCGTTGTTGTTAAAATATGCTTGTGTTTCGTTGTTGTTAAAATATGCTTGTGTTTCGTTGTTGTTAAAATATGCCTGTGTTTCGTTGTTGTTAAAATATGCCTGTGTTTCGTTGTTGTTAAAATATGCTTGTGTTTCGTTGTTGTTAAAATATGCTTGTGTTTCGTTGTTGTTAAAATATGCCTGTGTTTCGTTGTTGTTAAAATATGCTTGTGTTTCATTGTTGTTAAAATATGCTTGTGTTTCGTTGTTGTTAAAATATGCCTGTGTTTCGTTGTTGTTAAAATATGCCTGTGTTTCGTTGTTGTTAAAATATGCTTGTGTTTCGTTGTTGTTAAAATATGCCTGTGTTTCGTTGTTGTTAAAATATGCCTGTGTTTCGTTGTTGTTAAAATATGCCTGTGTTTCGTTGTTGTTAAAATATGCTTGTGTTTCGTTGTTGTTAAAATATGCTTGTGTTTCGTTGTTGTTAAAATATGCTTGTGTTTCGTTGTTGTTAAAATATGCTTGTGTTTCGTTGTTGTTAAAATATGCTTGTGTTTCGTTGTTGTTAAAATATGCCTGTGTTTCGTTGTTGTTAAAATATGCTTGTGTTTCGTTGTTGTTAAAATATGCTTGTGTTTCGTTGTTGTTAAAATATGCTTGTGTTTCGTTGTTGTTAAAATATGCTTGTGTTTCGTTGTTGTTAAAATATGCTTGTGTTTCGTTGTTGTTAAAATATGCTTGTGTTTCGTTGTTGTTAAAATATGCTTGTGTTTCGTTGTTGTTAAAATATGCCTGTGTTTCGTTGTTGTTAAAATATGCTTGTGTTTCGTTGTTGTTAAAATATGCTTGTGTTTCGTTGTTGTTAAAATATGCTTGTGTTTCGTTGTTGTTAAAATATGCTTGTGTTTCATTGTTGTTAAAATATGCCTGTGTTTCGTTGTAAGCGGAAGTATGGATGTACGGTAGCACACACACAAATATTCTCTCTCTCTCACACACACACACACACGCACACAGACAACACAAACACACACACAATACAAACAGACACACACACACAACACAAACACACATACACAACACAAATACACACATACACACACGCCCGCATGCACAACAACAATACCCCTTCCCCCTTTTTTGTCTCTTCTCGTGGGTGTGTGTTTTGTTTTGTTTTTGTTTTCTTTTCCAAACCGAAGTTTTTCTGTGGTAAGCCCAGACCTATTCAGTGGTACCAGCAGACATGGTCGGGTGAACGTCTATCTCGGGGTAAGTCGAGTGATAGAGTGAACTTGTGCAGAGTCGATCCTTGCGATTGTTTACACAGCTGTCGGTTTCGTGACCATGGTGATTTTTAGACTAATTACTGAGGAAATGAGGTTTGTAGCTGGTCGCTTCGTTTAGAAGGTTTGAACCTTTTCGTTGGTTGAGTGGTGCAAATTTCCCAAAGTTGATCAGGCAGACGTGCGAGGCAATGCGAAGTCAACGTGGCTAATGTGCAGGTTCGTGTGCTGCGATACGGGAAACAATCGAAGAAGCCTCCTCTCGGATAGGGTTAATATCGGCGAGACTTGTTATCAGAAACGGGCATCACTGTGGAGAATTATAAAATGGTGATGTCAGTATAGAATTTGGAAGTGGTAATGCTACTATAGAATTTGAAGAAGCTGACAGCAGTACAGAATTTTGGAAGCGGGGATGGCAGTATATAATTTGGAAGTGGTAATGCTACTATAGAATTTGAAGAAGCTGACAGCAGTACAGAATTTTGGAAGCGGGGATGGCAGTATAGAATTTGGAAGCGGGGATGGCAGTATAGAATTTGGAAGCGGGGATGGCAGGACCAGTGGCGTAGCGAGGGGGTGGCAAGGGGGGCATCATGCCCCGGCCGGTACTCACAAAGGGGCGCCAAATGGTATATTTTACATAATATAATATTGCATGGTTTTCGAATAGGGGGGTGGGGCGCTAAAAAGGTATTGTGCCCCGGCGCGAGTTAATTTCGCTACGCCACTGGGCAGGACAGATTTTGGAAGTGGTGATGGCAGTATAGAATTATGAGATGTTGAAGGCAGTTAAGAATTATGAAATGTGTGAAATGGAAGATTAGAATTTTGATGTTGTGATGATAGTTTGCGATTTGGATGCTTTGAGGGCTGTATAGAATTTGGAAGGGTTGGTCAGTGGTGACAATTGGCAGTACAGACTTTGGAAGGGTTGGTCAGTGGTGACAATTGGCAGTACAGACTTTGGAAGGGTTAGTCAGTGGTGACTATTGGCAGTACAGACTTTGGAAGGGTTGGTCAGTGGTGACAATTGGTAGTACAGACTTTGGAACGGTTGATCAGTGGTGACAATTGGCAGTACAAACTTTGGAAGGGTTGGTCAGTGATGACTATTGGCAGTACAGACTTTGGAAGGGTTGGTCAGTGGTGACTATTGGCAGTATAGAATCTGGAAGTGGTGATGCCATTATATATAGAGTTATGTGATTGTGATGGCAGTAAAGTATTTTTCTATAGATAACAATGCCAAAATAGAATTTGGAGATGGTGAATTCAGTATAGAATTATGAATTTAAAAGTGGCCATGCCATGAATATAGAATTCATAGGTGGTGATGACAGTATTATTGCGTTTCTATTACTGCTTCTAAACTAGTTAATTCAAGAAAACTCTTGTTACTTCGGGTGTTAGTTTTAATGGTCCACATCACCATCTAAATCAGTAGTTCTCAACATTTTAGGGTTGTGATACCCTTTGATATCATACGCCAAGTTGTGACGATGCCCATCCAGGATAATTCCTAGAAATTATGAAGCGTCATTTGTATTATTATTTTTGTTTAGACGTTAATGAGTTGTGAAATAAAAATACAAGGAACACGAACATTATAATATAATGTATTTAGTACTTATTTTTTTAAAATTTAGAGCGCAAAGAAATTTTCAAAATTGTGAATTAAATTTGTCACTTAACATCTACCGAATGAATCATTTTCTTTTTGGGGTTAAAAAAAATTTATATATATATATATATATATATAATGTAGCTGTAATGTTGACACACAATGTAGTTATAATGTAGTGTTGACACACACTTTGGTGATAATGAGACTCTAGTCCAATCCCTGTTTAAAAAAAAAATATTTAACATGAAAGTTGGTTCAAATGAGAGGAAATGTAAATTTATTATTTTCTTAAAACTTATTTTATGAAGTTCAAGTGACCACCGGAATATTGTCCGGTCACCTCCGGCGGGGTCGCAACCACCAAGTTAAGAACAGCTAAGTCACAATACCGTGTTACCCGTTATTTAAATATGTGCATTGGAACAGTTCTGCTTGTACACACGAATCAAAGATGGCGACATCATTTCCATTTAATTAGAGTCCTTGTAATAACAAAGCAGATGTGAGTTGGCTAGTACGAACAAGATAATTATCCTACTTTTCTGATTGAATTCATCATAGAAATCACAACAGAAAGTTGTTTTTTTATAGTATTCAATCTAAGAGAATTCTTATAATGAGGTTATTTTAATACTTTTTCTTAAAAAATTACAATGAAATACAAGAGAAGCCTCAAAATTGATCGATTCCAGATACAAAATATTCTGAAAGTTGATATTTTCTTGTATAAAAAATGATCTATGAGACTTCTTACAATGAGGTTAAATTGTTTTAATAGTGTATTGTTTTTGGTTTTTTAAAATTTATTTTATTACAGGGAATTACAAGAGAAGCCTCAATATTTATCTAATCCAGGTGGCAAGATACACAATATTCAGAAAAATCGCTATTTTCTTGTTTAGGATCTATGAGAATTCTTACAATGAGGTTATTTTATAAGTGTATTGTTTTGTGTTGCTGTTTTTTTTAATTACAGGGAATTACAAAACGAGCCTCAGTATTTATCCAATCCAGATACAAAATATTCATTTAAAAAATGGCATCCCGCGATGTCGCACTTATCCTATCGCTTTCCTCTCTTTTGTCCTCCCTGTCCGCGAACCTAATTGGTTTCACGCGCGGTCCAGGTAGATAATTACACCTCCCTTTCACCCCCCGTGGCGTCCACTTGTCAACTGTACTGGATACGCCCACCGCCTGTTGGATACCTTATGCTGACAACTGCCAGGGGCGTATCTTATTCTTAATTATAGGGTGGTCGGGACGTCGACTCGTTGGCCATAAACCGCGCCAGGGCATGTGGTACGGTTGGTGTCACAGCGCTTTATGCCTTACATCCGCACTGTTGATATCTGAAGGAGCCTATGTTTAGGCTGGAGGAGGGTGGTGGGTCTTAATCGTGTTTACGAATCCTACTTTCCGTAGATTTTGGTAGCAAAAATAATAAAGGAGAGTATGGCCTGTTATGAGAAAAGCTGGGTTTTTTTTGTTTCGGGCACAAAATGTCGACATGGTTCCTGCCGGTGAATGCCGTTCATTACGTGTAGCAGTGTGAGCATGAGTAGGTGCAGTGTGAGTATGACTAGTGAAGTGTGAGCATGACTAGGTGCTGACTAGGTGAAAATGACTAGGTGCAGTGTCAGTGTGAGCATGAATAGGTGAAGTGTGAGCATGACTAGTGAAGTTTGAGCATGACTAGGTGAAGTGTGAGCATGACTAGGTGCAGTGTGAGCATTACTAGGTAAAGTGTGAGCATGACTAGGTGCAGTGTGAGCATGACTAGGTGCATTGTGAGCATGAATATGTGCAGCGTGAGCATGACTAGGTGCAGTGTGAGCATTACTAGGTAAAGTGTGAGCACGACTAGGTGCATTGTGAGTATGACTATGTGTAGTGTGAGCATTACTAGTTAAAGTGTGAGCATGACTAGGTGCAGTGTGAGCATTACTAGTTAAAGTGTGAGCATGAATATGTGCAGTGTGAGCATTACTAGTTGAAGTGTGAGCATTACTAGTTAAAGTGTGAGCATGGCTAGGTGCAGTGTGAGCATTACTAGTTAAAGTGTGAGCATGACTAGGTGCAGTGTGAGCATTACTAGTTAAAGTGTGAGCATGAATATGTGCAGTGTGAGCATGGCTAGGTGCAGTGTGAGCATTACTAGGTAAAGTGTGAGCACGACTAGGTGCAGTGTGAGCATGGCTAGGTGCAGTGTGAGCATTACTAGGTAAAGTGTGAGCATGACTAGGTGCAGTGTGAGTATGAATATGTGCAGTGTGAGTATGAATATGTGCAGTGTGAGTATGACTAGGTGCAGTGTGAGCATGGCTAGGTGAAGAGTGAGCATGACTAGGTGCATTGTGAGTATGACTAGGTGCAGTGTGAATATGAATATGCGCAGTGTGAGTATGACTAGGTGCAGTGTGAGCATGGCTAGGTGCAGAGTGAGCATGGCTAGGTGCAGTGTGAGTATGCCTAGGTGCAGTGTGAGCATGACTAGGTGCAGTGTGAGCATGACTATGTGCAGTGTGAGCATGACTAGGTGCAGAGTGAGCATGACTAGGTGCAGTGTGAGCATGACTATGTGCAGTGTGAGCATTACTAGGTGCAGAGTGAGTATGACTAGGTGCAGTGTGAGTATGACTAGGTGCAGTGTGAGTATGACTATGTGCAGAGTGAGCATGACTAGGTGCAGAATGAGCATGACTAGGTGCATTGTGAGCATGACTAGGTGCAGTGTGAGTATGACTAGGTGCAGTGTGAGCATGACTAGGTGCAGTGGATTTCAATACACATAAAAGAAAGAAAATTTTTTAAAAGGCAATTAAAGGCAACGTTAAAAAAATAATTTTTAAACTATTAGTTAATGTTTAGAGAAAATATGATAATTGCTGTCAAACAGAACTGACAAACAACAATCAGCAGAAGCGGCACCGAGCTTAAAGAACTCACGACATTACTTACGATTTTTCAGACCATTAAATTTGTTAATTGAGTGATTCATCCCCATTCTAGGGAATTTCTTTTCTAAACTTAAAGTAACAGTGTTACCATTAAAAAAAAAAACAATATACCCTCAGGGAACCTTTCTTTCACTTTCATCTTTATTTTTTTCTTCCTCTTTTACTTTCTTTCTTTTGTTCTTTCTTCCCTCCTTCCCTCCCACTTCACTTTTTCCCTCAGTGTTCTTTCTTTCATTTAAATCAGTGATTCCCAAAGTAGTCTATATCGACCCCCAGGGGTCGACGACAACTTGCAAGGGGTCCATGTCAGCGAGAGAGAAAAAAAATGGGGGTCTATGAAATGAAAATGGGGGTCAACGATAGTGGATCTCATGTATGCAGGTCGTAACTTCTACTTTGGCCTTCCATGAATGGAATAATTCATATACACAGATGGTACCTATTTACTTGCATAATATTACCTTATAATATAAAGACATGTATCTTCCTACATAAATAATAAAAGTACCTATGAAGTAAAAATGTTAAAAACATAAAACTGTTTAAGAATAATTATAAACTAGCATGTAATATCAGGTAAGCAGGGGTCTACACAAAACCAAAAAACATTGCATGGGGTCTACAAGACAAAAAAGTATGGGGACCTCTGATTTAAATAAATGCAGGGAACGCTACCAAGATTATAAATAGATAGATGTGTGGGTGGGTGGATGGGTGGGTTTGTGTGCTTGCGTGTCTAAATATGATGTCAAAGATCTCAATTTCAGGTGTCAACGCGGCGAAAGTTGATTTAGTTATAATCCTGTTTTTTTTTAAAAACAAAAATTAATTTAACAACACGGGAGACAATCGTCATGTTTAAGTTTTACTGATTGCTGACAAATAAATCTTGCCGATGGCATGACAAGCCCACGCCAAGCCCATGACACGCCAACGGCAAGGCGGTGGTTTTTTGGTTATATATATATTTTTTGTTGTTATTTTTGTGTTTTTGTTTTGAAACGTTCCTCGCAAACCCTGGTGGTAAGTTAAACTCTTCTGGCCGTCTGGTGTTCCAGACAAATTCTTTCGGCGTTAAAAAAAAAAATCTAAGGACGTTGCCCTCGTCTGGGATGTCGTCATGCTGCTATGTCTGGAGTAGGTGCCTTATGGGTGATCACACATATTCACTTAGCATCGAAATGGCCAGAGGTATCACAGTGTAGTGTACCTTTACAAGGGTATCACAGTTTAGTGTCCCTTTAGGGAGGTATCACAGTATATTGTTCATTTACTGAGGTAGCACAGTATAGTGTTTAAATAGTGTCCATTACGGAGGTAGAACAGTATAGTGTCCATTTACAGAGGAAGCACAGTATAGAGTCCATTTACAGAGGTAGCACAGTATAGTGTCCATTTACAGAGGTAGCACAGTATAGTGTCCATTTACAGAGATAGCACAGTATATATAGTGTCCATTTACAGAGGTAGCACAGTATAGTGTCCATTTACAGAGGCAGCACAGTATAGTGTCCATTTACAGAAGCAGCACAGTATAGTGTCCATTTACAGAGGTAGCACAGTATAGTGTCCATTGACAGAGGCAGCACAGTATAGTGTCCATTTACAGTGGTAGCACAGTATAGTGTCCATTGACAGAGGCAGCACAGTATAGTGTCCATTGACAGAGGCAGCACAGTATAGTGTCCATTTACAGAGGCAGCACAGTATAGTGTCCATTTACAGAGGTAGCACAGTATAGTGTCCATTTACAGAGGCAGCACAGTACTGATCATAACCTCAAGCCAATGGAAGCTCACTGACTTTCACCCTCAGGTCTTTGACATTTTATTAGAAAAAAAATATATTTAAATAAAATTCTTTACTTTATTTCGGTGGGATACAGATAAAGAATAATATCAATGTATGCTTTATATTTTAGTTCTTGTAAATGTCCTGGTGAACATTCCTTTATATTATTTGAACTCTTGGACTCTACTCGGAATATTACACCGGCTTTCAAAGACTCTGAACAATAAAGAGTAAACTATATATATATCATCACTATATGGGATATAAAAGAGTCGACTGTTGTAACTTCCATTGTGTCATTCAAATCTATTATTGACGTCCATAATATTGTAGTTTAAAACTATAAATGATCCACAAAGACACTGCATTGCTTGATTGATTACTTATATAGCCAGCGCTTGTATCGGTGCTATCTTAGCATGCTCGCCGCACTCTCGGAGATGGCATCAGGGGCGCCGCAGGAGTTGTCGGAATGATTCATTGTTTCGATGTTCACCGTATATGGGGGACGCCATATCCGGGTTTAAATTCAGAGTTTCCTTCTCTTGAGTGAGTTGCCATCCAAGGTTAACGAGTCCCATCAACCCAGGGTGATGTTTTTGGCTTTGGTGGGGATTGGACTGCAGACCATGATCTTGTGAATGGATCAGTTTAGACCACTCGGCCACCCAGCACTGTAGATACATTTATTTTGTTTGGGGTGCAGGGGATTGCTCGGTGTAGTTCAGTCCCCAGATTATAGACAAGAATAAACAAAACCAGAGCCACGGGTGGATGGGACGCGTTGACCTTGACCTTGGGTGGCAACTTGTCTAAGAAAAGGCAAACTCTGAAATTAAACCTGGAGTTGGAGTCACTTAAAAATAATGAAAACTCCGACTCCTGTAAAGTGGAAAGCATAGGATCACATTGAGACCCGACTGTTCATCTACTGGATCCTGGTCTATTTCCAGTCGTCTTGACCAATTCTTGCCATTGGAACACATCATAGGCAGGGACGAGAGGGTGAGGCTGACGAATTGAGCAACTCTCCCCCACTTTAAACAAAATACAGCGCAAGTCAAGGGTTACTATACTCACGTCGAAGCCTTGGAAATCTTCACATGCGAAGGACGAACAATTTCAAAATAATCTTTTAAGATAATTGTTGTTTTCTTTTAATAAATTAATTTTGGTATGAGAAATTTATTATTGGTCATGTTTGAAAGCATTCACACCGTGACATTCTAATCTTCACTGGCAGTTACATGGAGACCTTACCATTGCCATCATTCTTGTAATCTTAGATATATATTATTACCTCTTGATTATTTAACTACAGTGCACACACGGCCGTGCCCTGACGGATGGCCCGTAGAGGGAAGCTCAGAATGACATCAGGACACTGGGCCTGTTTGGCTGCTCACGAGGCCTGGTCAGCGGCGTCAATGACGGCCACATTATTCTGTCCGATCGTCCGGCGCCATGACCTGTGATCTATGAGCAAACACAGCTGATCTCAGCCGCCTCCTTCTAATTGGTCGTCACCAATAAGTCACCCGACTTTCACACTTGACCTGCTGACAGCAACTGCCTTGTGGACACGGCTCATTCCGCACGAGCCCGTGCCGAGAGGGGGGTCTCCTGGAGATACTTTCACGTGTGCCGCCGGCCACGCTTCCGTGGACCCTCCGGGTCAAGCTGGGATTGAAACCCACACGAGGGCATTGAAGAAACGGAGACGGACCACCCATTGGCCGGTAATTTGTCACCTAGGCGCGTGGTGCCACTGTTTTCTCTTGTCGCCATAGTCATTTAACATTGGGGCTTTTTGCCCTCCGGGCGACCTCTGGTGGCAATTGATAGCACATCAGCCGCGCACAAAGAGGATTTAAGACATGGGGGGGGGGGGCGGGGGTAAGGGCGGTGGAGAGAGAGAGAATGAAAACAAGTAATAACATACGAATACAAATAAGCCGGTTGTGACGGGCTAGCATTTGTCCTCACCGTGTAAGACCCTTCCGCTGTAACTGACAACAGCATGGGGTTGTCTCTGCGCCAAGCCACGTATTATGTTCCGTGTATTGTACACCGACCCTCGTGTAAGCCGTTGTTACAACGGGCAATTGGCCAACCCTAGGGAAAAAAATATATCTGAGCGAATGTGAACAATTACAGAAGCATGAGCCGTATATAAATCACGATGACCTGCTAAGCGTGATGAATTTGGAGGCTCGTGCTCTGCATATATATCATTGCCTTTTTGAAATAAGCGTTTAAAGAAAAAAAAAAAGAAGAAAAAAAAAAACCTTCACAAAGGCCAACTTCTAATCGAAGGCTGAAAAGATTTTTTAAAAAATCCTGTCCTTTATTTTTGGCCAGAGTCACAAAATCAAACCAATAAAATTTTTAAATTGTTTTAAAACATTGAATTGCTGTTTAAAATATACCATCAGACTTTATAAGTTAAAATACCCGTCGCAAGCTCAAGTACAGGCAAGTTTTTGACATCATTGAGTCTTGTGTAAAAGTTAACCATTGACCTTTGAACTCAGCCTTGAGCATGAAAGATGTCAATTATGATATTTGCTTTTTTTTTAAAAAAATACATTACTATATATGGCTATATATATTTTTTAAATGTAAGATGTAATTGAATTCAGTGTCTGACGTGGTCAGTGTAGAGATGAATCTCATCCTGTCGTGGTCAGTGCAGAGATGGATCTCATCCTGTCGTGGTCAGTGCAGAGATGGATCTCATCCTGTCGTGGTCAGTGCAGAGATGGATCTCATCCTGTCGTGGTCAGTGTAGAGATGGATGTCATCCTGTTGTGGTCAGCGTAGAGATGGATCTCATCCTGTCGTGGTCAGTGCGAGATGAATCTCATCCTGTCGTGGTTAGCGTAGAGATGGATCTCATCCTGTCGTGGTCAGTGTAGAGATGGATCTAATCCTGTCGTGGTCAGTGTAGAGATGAATCTCATCCTGTCATGGTCAGTGTAGAGATGGATCAAATCCTGTTGTGGTCAGCGTAGAGATGGACCTCATCCTTTCGTGGTCAGTGTAGAGATGGATCTCATCCTGTCGTGGTCAGTGTAGAGATGAATCTCATCCTGTCATGGTCAGCTTTGAGATGGATCTCATCCTGTCGTGGTCAGTGTAGAGATGAATCTCATCCTGTCATGGTCAGTGTAGAGATGGATCAAATCCTGTTGTGGTCAGCGTAGAGATGGACCTCATCCTTTCGTGGTCAGTGTAGAGATGGATCTCATCCTGTCGTGGTCAGTGTAGAGATGGATGTCATCCTGTTGTGGTCAGCGTAGAGATGGATCTCATCCTTTCGTGGTTAGCGTAGAGATGGATCTCATCCTGTCGTGGTCAGTGTAGAGATGAATCTCATCCTGTCATGGTCAGCTTTGAGATGGATCTCATCCTGTCGTGGTCAGTGTAGAGATGAATCTCATCCTGTCATGGTCAGTGTAGAGATGGATCAAATCCTGTTGTGGTCAGCGTAGAGATGGACCTCATCCTTTCGTGGTCAGTGTAGAGATGGATCTCATCCTGTCGTGGTCAGTGTAGAGATGGATGTCATCCTGTTGTGGTCAGCGTAGAGATGGATCTCATCCTTTCGTGGTTAGCGTAGAGATGGATCTCATCCTGTCGTGGTCAGTGTAGAGATGAATCTCATCCTGTCATGGTCAGCTTTGAGATGGATCTCATCCTGTCGTGGTCAGTGTAGAGATGAATCTCATCCTGTCGTGGTCAGTGTAGAGATGGATCTCATCCTGTTGTGGTCAGCGTAGAGATGGATCTCATCCTGTCGTGGTCAGTGTAGAGATGGATCTCATCCTGTTGTGGTCAGCGTAGAGATGGATCTCATCCTTTCGTGGTCAGTGTAGAGATGGATCTCATCCTGTCGTAGTCGTGTAGAGATGAATCGCATCCTGTCGTGGTCAGTGCAGAGATAAATCTCATCCTGTCGTGGTCAGTGCAGAGATGGATCTTATCCTGTCTTGGTCAGTGCAGAGATGGATCTCATCCTGTCGTGGTCAGTGCAGAGATGGATCTCATCCTGTCCAGTTTAAAGATTGGGAAGTATTCCTCAAAGGTGGTCTGCGCAGAACCTTAATCTCGTAATAATTGCCAACAGATATGGAATAGCGACAGTGATTATTTGAATAGTGAACAGAAATGGAATAATGACAATAATTAGTTAAATAGTGAAGAGAAATGGAATAGGGAAAATAATTATTTGAATAGTGAGCAGAAATGGAATAGTGACAATAATTAACTGAATAAGGAGCATTTATCAAAAGACATTTAGCTCGATATGAAAAGATGTGTGAAGGCAAGAAAATAGAACACCTACCTATTATGGGCTAAAACAAACTTAATGTTATTAACAACCAAAACAACAACACTGAGTTGGTGGTAAAAAAAAGGGGGGGGGGGGAAGCAGCCACAGTCAGAGAATCAATGCACAATGAGAGGGATTGGGTTCAAGACGATGAACAACAGAACAACTCACAGTTAGAGGGATTGGGTTCAAGGCAACCAACAACAACTCACAGCTAGAGGGATTGGGTTCAAGACGACCAACAACAACTCACAGTTAGAGGGATTGGGTTCAAGACGACCAACAACAACTCCTAGTTGGAGGGATTGGGTTCAAGACGACCAACAACAACTCACAGTTGGAGGGATTGGGTTCAAGGCAACCAACAACAACTCACAGTTGGAGGGATTGGGTTCAAGACAACCAACAACAACTCACAGTTGGAGGGATTGGGTTCAAGACAACCAACAACAACTCACAGTTGGAGGGATTGGGTTCAAGAGATCATCCAATCTCTGGTGGCCAGGATGAGATCGGACGCGAGTGTGAAGCCAGGTTGCCCAACAATAAGGAACACGCCACTTGCGCGCGTCTCGACTTCCATTTTGAAGACTCCTTCCGGTGAGAGTGTTGCCCAATCTTGTAAGCTATCCATCCCCTTTATTTGACGTTATGGCGATCTCGACAGCTGGAAGTGCGATATTATTCCACCGCACGACCGGCGCATCGTCTGATCTCCTGCTCTCCTGCATAACCATATCCGGTCACGTGGCCCGAGCTCCCACCTTTTGGTAGAGTCCTTTCTGGGCAACATTAAGGGGCCAGGGACTATGCCGAACTTAGTCTGCCATGACATGCTGACGCAGGGAGGGATTCCATTGTGGACGTCTTTTGTTTAGCAACCCCCGGTGTCTCATGCAAGGGGGGGTGTGTGTGGGGGAGGGGGGTGGTGGCATCAGAGGGGTGAATACCCGGGTATGAAATATGAAATATTACAGTCTTCAGCAGGACAGAACAATGACCAGGCGGGTGTGCCATTGAGACTTGAAAAAAAAAACGGGGGGGGGGGGGGGGATACAAATACCAAGTTAGATTTTAATTAATTCTTGAAATAAATAAGATGAGAAATAATATCGAATCTGTTCCCTAGTAAAGAAAAGAAAGAAAAAAAAAAAAAAGAAGCCAACTCTCGTATGCGCTATCGCTCAGGTAAACAAATTTAAAAAAAAAAAAAAATCATCAAATGTGGAAGATGATTCATTTACAAACTCTATTTAAGGGAGATTGATTTAAAGTTGATTTTTTTCTCTTCTAAAAAAAAAAAACAAAGAAAAAAAATAATAAAAATAATTCAATACGTTTATTAAATAAGCGATTTAGTTTGTTAAATTTCTAACAAGGAAAATAATTACGTTTAAGCCCCCTACCCCACCCCACAAAATCCCCCGTTGAGTCTAATTATTCCTCTTGACTCTTTACATTTCATTGTGACCTCAGCGTAGGACTTTGCGTGTGGAATATTTATGTAATCTTTGACAAGGGGGAAACCACTCCGAACGTCTTTCGAAAACTCTCATCTTGAAGTGCTCTTCAGTGTACGATGGTAGGCGTATGTTAAAAAAAAAAGTTTGGATGTATTAACGCGAAAAGAAAATGTGCATCCACGGAACGCCAAAGGAAATCGTTCAATGGAGGAATGAAGTTTTAACATCTCTGGGCTCATTTAATTCCCCTTTTGCACGTACACCTCAACCTCAAGGTTTCAATGAAGGTGTGAAATGAGGACAAGAATATTTAAATTAGCATCGAGTTTGGTATCACCATAATTTGATTGGTTGACAATTGGGAATTAAAATTTATTTAATACAGTAAACATGGAGCGGTTTCTGTTGCGGTGATTGTTGGACTCCTAAAACAGATTCCTGATACAGATTCATGATACAGATTCCTGATACAGATTCCTGATACAGATTCCTGATACAGATTCCTGATACAGATTCATGATACAGATTCCCGATACAGATTCATGATACAGATTCCTGATACAAATTCCTAATACAGATTCCTGACACAGATTCCTGATACAGATTCCTGATAAAGATTCCTGATTATGATTCCTGATGCACATTCCTAAATCTGATTCCTTCTACAGATTCCCGATACAGATTTCTGATTCTGATTCCTGATACAGATTCCTGATTCTGAATACTGATACAGATTCCTGATTCTGATTCCTGATACAGATTCCTGATACAGATTCCTTCCTGATACAGATTCCTTCCTGATACAGATTCCTGATTATGATTCCTGATACAGATTCCTGATACAGATTCCTTCCTGATACAGATTCCTGATTATGATTCCTGATACAGATTCCTGATTATGATTCCTGATACAGATTCCTGATACAGATTCCTTCCTGATACAGATTCCTGACACAACGTCCTGATATTATACTTAGATTTGACAGATTTCTAGTACACATGTCTTTCCCAAGATAAATATTTCTGGTAAATGTTTGTGGTAGAGATTCCTGGTACATATTTTATGTAAAGATCTTAGGTACAGATTCCTCATATATATATTCCTGATATAGATTTCAGGTACAGAATCATGGCACATATTTTTTTAATATAAAGGCAACACCCGGACAATATTATAAGTTAGTCGAATTCAAAAGTAAGTTTTATTTCTAGTTTTTGTCTGTTTTCTCATTATATAAAAGTACAAACTATATTAGTTGAAAATTAAAACAGGACAAAAGATGTTTCTTCAGCTATTCATTCCCCTCTCCACCCTCTCCCCCCCCCCACCCCAGCTCAGCCCAATGTTAACAATATTAATAAGAGCTTTTTGCTACAGCCCCGAAAAGACGCGTGCGTACCCGTGGCTTGTTTGTTGACACGCCTTCTTTACCGTGGCCGGTCTAGTCAAACAGAGCCACTCAGTGAGCTGAGATAAATAGACGCCCCTGGTACACTCCAGTGTAGAGCGAGCCAGAACTGGCGCTCTATGGGGGGGGGGGCATAAACAGACACAAGAGGTGTCTGGGCGATGCCCATCGCGTCGTGGTTTGAGGGGGGGGGGGTGTCTTCCGACTAGGATTTAGCCAATGCCTCTTTCCCGTCGGGCAACGCGAAGATTATGGCCGGCGGTCCGAGACAATAGGTGGGCCACGTCACGGGCCGGCAACGCGAAGATTATGGCCGGCGGTCAGAGACAATAGGTGGGCCACGTCACGGGCCGGCAACGGTTAGCAAAGGTTAGAGACAGGTGAGCCCGTGCTTGGGTCTCCTATCTACTGTTTGCATCCAGGGCCCCAGCCAGACCGACGGAGCCGGGGGCCCTGTCATCAATCTTCACGGTGCCGGTGGCTGCATGCTTGATCGTGCATCACGTGTTGATGCAGGCATCAGAAGATGCAAGCTCCCCCACTCGTCTTAAAAAAAAAAAAAAAAAATTTTTTACTCCCTCAGACTTTATAGTTTTCTTGGGAGAGTTTTTAATGTAGTGTGTGGGGTGTGGGGTGAGGGGGTGATTGTTGACCAAAGTATTACATGTAGCAAGCTATGGCACTCGGGTTTCCTTGTTCTGGAGTCGCGGGTCTACGGTGCTGTGTAATCAAACGGAGATCTATTCACCACGACACGTTCCGGTCCGCTCTTGTATATTTATTCAATTGGTTAATGTCATTGTATTCCCGTTTACTGAACATATTAGAACAGGGAGTGCGCCGACGCTTTACGTCTGGAAAGTGGGCGGAGAAGCCGAGACGCTTACTTTCGTTTCTTTAAGACTAATGTCCTTTTGATATGTCTGTCTGTCTTTGTTGACCACCTTTAGGGAGGTATCTTATTATTATTTTTGTTTAACCCAATCCTTTTTAGTTTGTATTTTCTCCTCCCAACTGTATAAGTATAACCGCTTGTGAGTTTGTTCGCGTTGGGGTGTAAATAATTGGATACGCCTTTCTCTTTGACGTCGCTGCCTCTGCACTGACATGTAACAATGGGGAATCTTGGGGCGCTGGACACACGACCTACATGCCTTCTATTTGCCCTCGTTGACTCGTTTTCCTCTCCATGCTCTCCAGAGCTTAACGTTTTGTCCTCGCGATACGTTGTCAATTCTGACAAAATCTTCCATCGGCATCGCTTCCTTCCAGTTTGAAGGCGGGAAAATGAGTGGGTAAGCTCTTTCTTGGTGCTGATAGAAGTGGCGGGGCGGGGGGGTGGGGGGTGGATAAGCTCACGGTTAGTGCTGCCTATTATTTAGACATACACAATTCGTGTAAATAATACAATATATGTTTAGCTGTAATAATGATGTTGCAAAATACAAATGTAATAACTTTCGGGAAATGTCTTCATCAGTACCAAAAAAAAAACAACAAAAAAAACTAACATTTAAATAAGTTTAAGTTAAATCGACATTATATATGTTTACATGTTTCCTAACTAAAAAAAGTTAAAAGAATAAGAGAGGACGCCGAACCAAGACAGCATTTAAGAAGTACGTAATGGAAGTGAGTGGAAGTCAAATTAAAAAACCAAACAGATAAAAATTATTGCTCCCTAGACAGATTTTAAAAGATATTAATAAGATAGACCGACATGGTAAGGTGTCCGGCGTTTATTGACAAAACACTTGGGTCGGAGAATGCACGACCAGCAGAGGGGTGTGAACACACGAAACATACAATGTCTGTAATCCCGACCTTGTCCCATTTCAAACTGTTTCACGAGACGGGATTTCACATGCATGGCTGATCGACGGCGTAATGAGCAGAGCGCGAATCTAGGGATTGACTCTTGCAGAATTGTTTCTGTAACGAATCTAGTAATTTACTCTTGCAGAACTGTTTCTGTAACGAATCTAGTGATTGACTCTTGCATAACTTTTTCTGTAACGAATCTAGTAATTGACTCTTGCAGAACTGTTTCTGTAACGAATATAGTGATTGACTCTTGCATAACTTTTTCTGTAACGAATCTAGTAATTGACTCTTGCATAACTTTTTCTGTAACGAATCTAGTAATTGACTCTTGCATAACTTTTTCTGTAACGAACCTATTGACCTACTCTTGCAGCACTGTTTCTGTAACGAAACCTATTGACTGACTCTTGCAGAACTGTTTCTGTAACGAAACCTATTGACTGACTCTTGCAGAACTGTTTCTGTAGCGAACCTATTGACTAACTCTTGCAGAACTGTTTCTGTAGCGAACCTATTGACTGACTCTTGCAGAACTGTTTCTGTAGCGAACCTATTGACTGACTCTTGCAGAACTGTTTCTGTAACGAACCTATTGACTGACTCTTGCAGAACTGTTTCTGTATAGTTTGTTTGCTCTTTATTAAAAACTTAACCACCCTTAAAAAGAAAAAAAAAAACTGTTTGCTCACGGTCTCGCCAGCTTACACTATTTGATGGTCCGACACTGAGGAGATAACGATGATTTCATCTTAAGAGTTGTTTAAGGCAAGATCGCTCAAGATATGAGGTAATTAAAACAATATCCACCCTTCCCGTTATCTACCTCACGTCAAAATCCCCGGGAAAAAAATGTGTTTAATTGTAATTCATATCGCGATAGTTGCGGGTAGTTGTTGTTTTTTGTTTTTTTTTTGCAGTCGTTTTAATTCTACGCCTTATGACTTTTAAGTCAATGACTTTTAAGTCAATGAGGTGATTCTCAAACAATGGATTAACGCAGTTTGTTTTATACACTATATGGCCCCATTATTTTTTACTCCGGTGTATCTAATAAAATGTATTGCCATATATGCTGTTATCAGAAATCGCAGATAATTTATTATTGATAAATTTTATTTTTAAATTAAGTATTATGAGAAGAAAAAATCAGGCGTCTGAATTCGTACTCACCATGAGGGAGCTAACGTTAATGAAAGACTGCGTCTAGGGTTGGCCCCAGGACAGGGGTCCTAGAACTACGACCCGAGGGCCACATCCGGTCCTCTAAGGGGGTCCTTAATCCGGCCCGCATGGGTGACCTAGGGGTGTTTGGCTGACAGCTACAAATATGACACGAGACAATGATCTTATCATTAGCCAAAGTTCCCTTTGAAAAATATCATAAAGTTTATGCTGGATATATTTTTTCTACACATAAAATATTTTTTTTCTTTTCAAATTGCTTTTTCCAATATAAAAATGAAGTACGGGCAGTGTGCATAGAACTGAGATACTTGCAGTGTGCATAGAATTGAGATACATTTAGTGTCCATAGAATTGAGATATTCGTTAATTTTTTTTTCAAACCATAGTTTGGGCCCCCGACAGTAGCTGAGGGAAACTGATCATACTCTTGTTAAAAACAGTTGACCCCACCCCCCTCACTCCAAAAAAAAATAAAAATAGCTGCAACAAATACCAGAGGCGTAGCTAGAGTGTTTGGCGCCCGGGGACAAGATTCATTTTAAAGCCACCCCCCTTTTTCTTTGTTCAACTCTCAAACCCATTATTTTCATCAATAAAATAATATCCAAGAACATTTTGGCGCCCCTGACTAGTCTGGCGCCCGGGATCATCTACCCCCTGCTCCCCTTGGCTACGCCTCTGACAACAACGTCGGAGGTGCCCATAATTAGTTTGTCGCGTTTGGGGGAGGTCACTGTCTGACAATCTTATGGCAACGACAATCGCAGCAGTTGCCAGTAAACAGCTACCAAGAAAACTACCGAGTGGTCTCCTAGTGGTTCAAGTAGAGCGATAAGGACAAAAAGATAGTTGAATCCACACACCCCACTCCACCCGGCTTTTCCATAGGCGATGGTGGCAGGGAAGGAAACAAATCAAGAGTTACACGCGAGCCTGTTGGGGGGAGTAGGGTTTTGAATTAATGCAAGTTTGCCTAACCCCCATTGTTGCACTAACACATCTAGAGTAATCGCCCCTTGCACAATCGAAAATTGCATCCGGGGAATCGACGCCAAGAGCCGGAGTTTTGTTTTCAGTTGTTTTTTTACCGCCACCTGAAGTTTGGGGTAGACCAGTCGCCCAGTCGCCCAATGGTGGCAAATTAAAAAGTATAAATCATCCTTAACTTGATTAAAGGTTTTGGGGGGTTGGGGGGTGGGGTTAGGGGGGTCTAATGTGATTAACGGTTGTTGCAGTGTAACTGGGAGTCTTCTGTGAGCCGCGTTTTATTGCCCAACTTTAAAGGGCCCAAACTGAAGAGGTCGAATTGTTCCGACTCGTTGATGTAACCAATACCGTCCGATGGGTCCATAATGTTGGCGGAGCGATTAGCAAGCTGATTCCCCGACACCTGGAGATGACGTGGCATGCTGGCATGGGCCCTTGTTTTTTCAAAAAAAAAAAAAAAAAATTCAAATTTTTATTTGTTAAAGATTTGGGAGCATTCGAATTGTTGAACAACAAAATTGGACGCAGTAAACAGACCAGGATTAATGAGATAAGCCATGGGCTTTATTGTGATTCCTGTGTTTTAAACATGACTTTTTTTGTTGATACATTGTGTGTGTGTGTGTGTGTGTGTGCTGAAGTCAGCCATTTACCCATCAGTTGCACATTCATAATAAATGTTATGCCATTTAAGACCTGAAAATGATAAGACAGGAAAAATAATGTCAACATTTTCAAGTTGTTGGTTTAGAATAAAGTTTTTTTTTTTTTTTTTTTTTTTTTCCTTTAAAGATTCCATTCCATAATAAAAGAAACGATTTAATAATTGTCAATAATTGTTAATAATTGACACAGGCGGCTACGCCCCTGCCACACTGTGTCCGCCGCAAGCTCATGGGTGAAGGCGGCGGTTTGTCAACGCCGGAAGCAAGCTGTACCTCCTTTGAACATCCAGAAGTGTCGCCTGCCCTGGATGTCAACGCTGGAAGCAAGCTGTACCTCATTTGAACAGCCAGAAGTGTCGCCTGCCCTGGATGTCAACGCTGGAAGCAAGCTGTACCTCCTTTGAACAGTCAGAAGTGTCGCCTGCCCTGGGCCCAATGGATTTTTAATGGTAAACTCACCCACGATGTCCCCCGTGTGTGTGTGTGTGTGGCTGTGTGCATCTGTGTGTGTCGTGTGTCTCTATATATAAGTCTGTGTGTGGCGTGTGTGTGTCTGTGTCTGTGTGTGTGTGTATTTTGCAAAATGAATTCAAAATTCCTCCTACATTGGAGATGAGTAAAACAAAGTATGGTCAAACCTGAAAAAAAAGGAAAGCAGCGAACGTGTCGGCAGGAAGCCTTCGTCAGCGAACAAACAACAGAAAAAAAACAAACCAGAATTATATTTTTAAAATAGCATATAGCTGAGAAGGGGTATACTAGAGGACAGCAAAAGAATTCAAATGTTTTTTTTTTTTTTAAGTCTTTGAATGTTTCCCAAACACCAAACACTGGAACTCCTCTACAAACAATTTTAATAAAGAGAGACAACGAAATTAACCCAAACTGGAATTTTTCAATATTTTTTTTTCTGTTACTAGCAACACATGTAAGATCTTTATCTCTCATTCTTATTCAACGTCTGGGTTGCTCTTTATTTTATTTTTTTTCCTTTCTAACATTGAGACTATCTGATGTATTGTCGTCTGCGAGGCTCATCCGGGTGCCTCTTGTCTCTTTGATTTGTTTGTTGTTTTTTCAAAAAATTGTTTTGGTTAAAGAGGGTGGCCCAAGTGCAGATGTTGGGGGAAGGTGTTAGCACCCTGAAGGGGGGACACGGAAGCCTTCTACCTGAGATGCCAGGGAAGCTAAGTCAATCATCAAACATGAAAATCTCCCCCCGCATCCCCCCCAACCTCCCCGGGGTCACCAAGCCAGATACTCGCATTCTAGTAAATCTGCTTCGCTTTGTTCTCTCAGTTCGACACTTGCACGGATCGGTGTGGCCCGGCCGTGGATTATGAGGCACCAGACACAATACACGTCTTTTCTCTTCATTTGCACGGATCCTTTCCCGGACATGTCGTGAAAATGTTCAATTGTGTTTGTGATGTAGCTTATTAATCTAACACCAACCACCTCAGACATGCCTCTGGTATACTGACTCTTGAATAACAATACCGAATAGTATCACCCGTGAGTTCATTCTTAATGTCAGCTTCTATTTCTTTAGAACTTTGACCCGATATGGCTTTTATTTTCTTACAGCCATTCATAATTTCTATTGGTTATATCTGAAAAGAAAGCTATACTTTGAGCCGTTATTTTTTATTTTTTAGAGACAAGTTTTTAATACTATTAAGTGAAATTCGTTACACGCTCAACACGCCACCCTCTTTTTCAACTTTCACTTTTCTTTATTTGAAAAAAACAACAAAAAAAAAAATTAAAAAAAATAAACAACCGAACAACCAACAAATATCACAGAACAAAATTGCCTCGATCATTATAATGAATACAGTGTATGCTTTAAAATAGAAAATAATAGAAATGACTTTTTAAAAGATTGTATTTGTATTCTCAGAGCTTTTTTGTTTTTTGTTTTTTTGTTGTTGCTTTATATCTATGATTGCTTTTAATGCTTTGAAAATACGTCTATGGTCAAAATAACGTACCGATCAAGTCTCAGCACGAGGGCTGCGACCTGCGGCCGGCGACGCCGAGTCTCAATCGAAAATCCAATAATAATCCGAGATTTACAGTTTGAGAAATTCCAAAAGGAGCTCCTCAGCGATCTTATTCAGCCGTCTACGTCAAGCAGGAACAATAACTCTGGGGGTTACGCTCAACCAGCTGGAGTTCTTGTCCGCAGAAATGCCCTAAAACAAGACTACAAAAGATGTGGGAGGTGGGGGTGGGGAGGCGAGGGGGTATATGGAATTATGAAAAAAGTGTGTGGGGGGGGGGGTGCTTTGGTGCAAAAACCAGGAGCAACCGAATGTCAAAGCTTAGTGAATTTAAACCCTGGATTACCTGGGCCATGGAAGGACGGCATAATAAGTTGCAGCTAATTTGCATCTCGACACTAATTGTTATTGTCCTTTTTTTTTTTGTTCATTTGTCTTCGACTTACAAGCTGAACAATCCAACAACCAGGTCTCGTGTACCCTTTGCCCTTTCCATTTACCCGGTCTAGTGTACCCTTTGGCCTCCCTCCCCAGTCTTGTGTACCCTATATGGCCACCCACCTCCGAGTCTTGTGCACCCTATGGCCTCCCACCCCCAGTCTTGTGCACCCTATGGCCTCCCACCCCCCAGTCTTGTACACCCTATGGCTCCCAACCCCCAGTCTTGGGCACCCTATATGGCCCCCCACCCAAAGTCTTGTGCACCCTATGGCCTCCTAACCCTCAGTCTTGTGCACTCTATGGCCTCCCACCCCCAAGCCTTGTGCACCATATGGCCTCCTAGCCCCCAGTTTTATGTAACCTATATGGCCTCCCACCCCCGCGTCTTGTGCACCCTATGGCCTCCAACCCACATTATTGTGCACCATATGGCCTCCCACCCCCAATCTTGTGCACCCTATGGCCTCCCACCCCCCAGTCTTGTGACCCTATGGCCTCCCACCCCCCCAGTCTTGTGCACCCTATGGCCTCCCACCCCACATTCTTGTGCACCCTATGGCCTCCTACCCCCAGTCTTGTGCACCCTATGGCCTCCCAACCCCCAGTCGTGTGTACCATACGGCCTCCCTGTCTTGTATATAACCCTATGATCCACAGTCTTGTATACACTCTGACCCTTTAGTCTTGTATACCTCTGACTCCCAGTCTTATATACACTTTGATCCCCAGTCTTGTATACCCTTTTGGTCACACAAGGAGCTTTCATATCCGAGGCAGCATCGTGAAAATTGATGCTAGGATCCCGTAGTCTGATGCTAGGATCCCGTGGTCTGATGCTAGGATCCTGTAGTCTGATGCTAGGATCCCGTGGTCTGATGCTAGGATCCTGTAGTCTAATGCTAGGATCCTGAAGTCTGATGTTAGGATCCTGTAGTCCCTTTTTAACACGGTCAATGCAAATGAGTATCTTGTGCCAACAGATCAGCAGTGTCAGACAATACAAATTCAACATGTGATTATAGAACTACGTGGCTTCTCATTTTTTTTCACTACTCTCATTTGTATTGTCTATCATGTCTTGGAAGACTTGCATTATGTTTTCGAGGTCCTTTTCGACAGGGATTACTGCATTTGTCCTTGTATTCCACCCATCTTCAGAATCTTGCTTTACAACCACTGGGTTGGCATTTTAATTTTGTGTCCCACAACGCTGCGTGTTTAAAAGAAGAAAAAGAAAAGGGGGGGGGGGGGGGGGAACACGTAGAGAGATTGAATGGTTTAAGAAAAAAGGTTCACCATGGTAACTATAACTCAACTGCATGTATAACACCAACCAAAGTGAGCGAGTGGTTATCACAATTCACACACACAGTCATCTTAGCTCGTTTTTCTCACTTATTCTATGATGGACACCACTTCTATATCCAGCCATCGTTAAACGATGTCATAGCACTGTGATCTTCAATCCTCCTATAGCTCAATGTCATCTTCCTTGAGCCAAGCTGTTAGCACCCGCCCGCCTGGCTTATCTGGATAAAACCAAGGAAGGAGTTATATTTAACACATAAAAAAAAACCTCTCAAAATCAACTTCCATATACTTCACTACCTCTGACAACTACCATATACTTCACTACCTCTGACAACCTCAATATACTTCACTACCTCTGACAACTTCCAAATACTTCACTCCCTCTGACAACTTCCATATACTTTACTACCTCTGACAACATCCATATACTTCACTACCACTGACAACTTCCAAAGACTTCACTTCCTCTGACAACTTCCAAATACTTCACTACCACTGACAACTTCCATATACTTCACTTCCTCTGACAACTTCCATATACTTCACTTCCTCTGACAACTTCCATATACTTCATTACCTCTGACAACTTCCATAAACTTCACTACCTCTGACAACTTCCATAAACTTCACTACCTCTGACAACATCCATATACTTCACTACCTCTGACAACTTCCATATACTTCACTACCACTGACAACTTCCAAAGACTTCACTTCCTCTGACAACTTCCAAAGACTTCACTTCCTCTGACAACTTCCAAATACTTCACTACCACTGACAACTTCCATATACTTCACTTCCTCTGACAACTTCCATATACTTCACTTCCTCTGACAACTTCCATAAACTTCACTACCTCTGACAACATCCATATACTTCACTACCTCTGACAACATCCATAAACTTCATTACCTCTGACAACTTCCATATACTTCACTACCTCTGACAACTTCCATATACTTCACTACCACTGACAACTTCCAAAGACTTCACTTCCTCTGACAACTTCCAAAGACTTCACTTCCTCTGACAACTTCCAAATACTTCACTACCACTGACAACTTCCATATACTTCACTTCCTCTGACAACTTCCATATACTTCACTTCCTCTGACAACATCCATAAACTTCACTACCTCTGACAACTTCCATAAACTTCACTACCTCTGACATCTGCTCACGGTGCTTGATCGGGAGTAGAGTCAGACGAGATACCATAGTACTTGGTTCTAAAGCTGCTTCTCGGTAAATTCTGCCGAGCAGTGGATGCCATCAGGTGGATACTCCACACCAGGGTTGAGATACGACGTGGAGCCAGCATGATCTTTCATACATGTCAAGTGTTCTTTCATACATGTCAAGTGTTCTTTCATACATGTCAAGTGTTCTTTCATACATGTCAAGTGTTCTTTCATACATGTCAAGTGTTCTTTCATACATGTCAAGTGTTCTTTCATACATGTCAAGTGTTCTTTCATACATGTCAAGTGTTCTTCATATATGTCAAGCATTCTTTCAAATGCCAAGTGTTCTTTCATATATGTCAAGTGCTCTTTCAAATATGTCAAACTTATCTCTTGTAGGGTCATGCCCGCCCCCCCCCACCCCTAGCCAGCCGCGATCACCAAAATTAAACTCACTGTGGTCCATCCAGATGAGACGCTGCCATTAAAACAAAATAATTTTTTTTTAAAATAATAATCTTATGGTGCCCTCCTTCAAGTGGCACACAAAACATTAAACATCCCTGCGATACCGGAGGTACGCCACTGGTTAAGGAAAAGATCCACCACAAACACGTTATTGTAAGCATTCGTTATTTTAAAAACTACACTTTTAATTCTAAGACGTTGTGTATACAAAATATAACAAACTATTTAAAATTAAAAAAAGACAATCTATCACAAACGAAAAGTGAAATTAATTTGAAAATTTCTAAAATGCATCACCAAAAAAAAACCAAATCTATGCAGAGAATATGTTAAAAAAAAATAATAATTTTTGGAATCCTTTGGCTTCTTAGAATGCTCATCTACATTTCTGCACAGTCTTTATTGCGTAGTGCATTTTTAGAAATATTAAGTTATTTTCTACTTTTAAGTGCGTTTGAACTCGTCTTTGATAGAAAGTCTTTTTTTTTTTTAAAGTTTAATTTTTTTTTTAATACTGTATATAAATTTATTAACTAAGGCTGACATTGCAATAGGAAGACATCTTTTTGTGGGGCTTTGGTTTAGGCTGACATTGCAATTGGAACAAATCCTTTTGTGGGGCTTGGGTTTAGGCTGACATTGCAATTGGAACACATCCTTTTGTGGGGCTTGGGTTTAGGCTGACATTGCAATAGGAACACATCTTTTTGTGGGGCTTGGGTTTAGGCTGACATTGCAATTGGAGCACATCTTCCTATGGCATGGGGCTTTGTTTCAAGCATGAATACCTTCTCTTAATTATGAGCCAATTTAGCGTCAGTTAAAATGCCCCCCCCCCCCTTTTTTTTTCTTTTAGGGCTTCAGTACTGAATTGCGATGTGGCGTGGCTCACACCCAAATAGATTTTAAATGGTAGGAGCCACTGCATCAGTTACTTCCTCTCCCCCAACACCCCCTCGGCCTCTCCAACCCTTCAAATATGCAGCCTCGTTTGTCTTTTGTTGTCTCTACTGATCCATATAATTAAATGTATCGCCCGCCATTGTAGTTCGTGGGGACGAAGATTAGAGGTGATTATAAAAAAAGAAGAAAAAAATTAAATTGCACTCCCTCCATCATAACGGTAGCCCTATCAGCAGATCGCTGGTTGGATGACTCCGGCCCGCCGTCCAATGGAAAGTCTCCGTGCCCGATGTCGCCTAAAGTGTTTCCATTGTTGTTATGACGTCATGTCATTGTTATCTCTACTGCTGTTACCAATTCCCTTAATGCCAATTTGGCGCGATTTTACGCCATCAGAGAGTAGGACACCAAAGAGCGGTTTAAATTTTTAAAAAAAAAAGGTTGAAAATAAAATTAAATAGCTTTGAAGCTTGGGACTGTGGGGGATATTTTGCGTGTGTGTGTGTGTACGTTTGTGTGTGTGTGTGCTTTGTTTGCATTCTCCATCTTTAATTAAACTTGGTTTTGACTTGGCTTCAAGTGTGGTCTCTACGGTAGTTTCAGTTGATTTTAGTTAAAATGATTTCCCTGTCCTACTTAACATCACTGGCTTGTACAGGGAGGTCATAGGCTTATCCAGCGAATGTCAGGTGCTTGTCCAGCGAGGTCAGGGGCTTGTCCGGCGAGGTCAGGGGCTTGTCCACTGATGTCAGGTGCGTGGCTGGAGAGGTCAGGGGCTTGTCCAGCGAGGTCAGGGGCTTATCCACTGTGGTCAGGTGCTTGTCAAGCGATGTCAGGTGCTTGTCCAGCGAGGTCAGGTGCTTGTCCAGCGAGGTCAGGTGCTTGTCCAGCGAGGTCAGGGGCTTATCCACTGGTGGTCAGGTGCTTGTCCAGCGAGGTCAGGTGCTTGTCCAGCGAGGTCAGGTGCTTGTCCAGCGAGGTCAGGTGCTTGTCCAGCGAGGTCAGGTGCTTGTCCAGCGAGGTCAGCGGCTTGTCCAGCGAGGTCAGGACACAGCAATCTTGAATCACTAAGAGTTGCGGAAAGCACATAAATAGTCACAACATTTCATGAACTAAAAAATCGATGAAAAAAAATAGATATAAGGTTTAACTAGAACACATTTTCATGATAGCTGTTTTACCGTGGCTTTATACGTTGCTGTATACGTGGCTGTATACGTGGCTGTACACGCGCAAGCTCTCAAATCAAGCACATGTTAGTCCTCGTGTCCAGTGGCGTAACAACGGCTTGGCATTGGGGCAGTTGCCAAGGCCGCCGGCCTGCGCCAGTTCAAAAGGGCGCCGATAAATCTCGAATTTTTTAAATTTTTATTTAATTATTAAGGGCGCCAAAAATAAATTAGCCAAGGGCGTCAAAAACCCAGTTACGCCCCTGCTCGTGTCACGGAGCTTGGTTGAAAACTCTGTCTTGGCATTTGGCATTGAGAGTTGGGATCACGATGTCAGCATAGAAGAAATTTAAAAAAAAATAATAATAAAAAAAACATAAAAAGCAAAGTTTTTTTTTTTTATAAATCCTTTATATGCCTTTTAAAAGTATTTTATCTTATTAAGGCTGCACCTATTGGTACCCGGGTACCAGAATTGAGAGGTTGGGATTAAAAAACGATTAAAAATATTATTGTTGGGTTTGTAAGACCAAATGAGGTATCAAATGAAAGATGATTGAATGTACTATACGTTTGTAATCTTAATTCTTCAGTTTTACTAAAATAAACTACCACAAATGACATCCGAATAGCATTGAGTCTAATATGTCCCGGGTCCGAAAGGGGGCGCTGCGTGTCCGGGCCCACGTGTCAGGTTGACGGTAAGTAGGTCAATTAGCCGTCCGAAGATTTTTGCCACAAAAAGAAACAGACACAAGAAGAGAACGAAGTTGATCTAAAGGATTTATCTTTTTAAAAAAATGGTTGACCTTTTGACCCCTTTGACTGCTGTTTTCCTAGAAGGTGTAAATATAGACACATGAAAGATGACACACACCATTTATTTTCCCATTCTTTATAATCAAACAATTGACAGATTGGATCGGTTCAGTATATTACCTCACTTACCAATTCTTTTTGAAATCTCACATCAAGTTCGATATCGTCTTACGTATTTCTTGATAGAATTTTTTTTTTAAATTTGTATTGGGGGGGGGGTGTGGCGGTGGTGTTAGGGCTTTCCTACTATATAAGAAATGCTTCCCACCGCCTTCATACATCTGGGGGAGGAAATTTCATTAAAAAACGTTTTTTTCTCTTCAAACACAATAAATCATAATATGTCATTTTATCCAGCAATCATTTCGCTTACGGGCAGTATGCAATAATTTTCATTCCGGTATTTAGTTCGTTAGTTTTTGACATCTAAAGAGGCTCTCTAAAAACTTAGACAAAGTGGCAGAGAACGCGCGGTCACATAACAACGTAGTAAATAAATAATTACCACTCCCTATGAAGATTTTAAAATAATGAGCTACTCCCTACATTCGGTATTTCCGTTTGAATTTTTGGTTTGGCTGTTTCGGTGAATATTTTTATACAACTTTGAACCGATTTATGTGAATGCTGTTGACTTTCACATAAACAATCCCTAGTGATGGAAAGCATGGACCTTCCATGCCTAAACAAACATAGATTCTGTGGTAAAAAGTTTACAAAGATTGAGAAAACGGTAGGAAAAGGCTTACAAAATAGCGTAAACAACAGTTCTTTCATATGTGCAGACCTAGGCAGGTCAATGTAGAGATTGAGAGTGACCAGGTGTGGACATAGACAGCCCAATGTAGATATTGAGAGTGACCAGAAGGTAATAGAATTGTATACATATCAAAACCGGGTGAATCTATTGCTTCAAATGTGGTGTGTCGTGAACGTCACAATACTGTGAGGTTGTCACTGTCACTATACTGTGAGGTTGTCACTGTCACTATACTGTGAGGTTGTCACTGTCACTATATTGTGAGGTTGTCACTGTCACTACACTGTGATGTTGTCACTGTCACTATACTTTGAGCTTGTCACTGTTACTATACTGTGAGGTTGTCACTGGCACTATACTGCGAGGTTGTCACTATACTATGAGGTTGTCACTGTCACTATACTGTGAGGTTGTCACTGTCAATATACTGTGAGGTTGTCACTGTCACTATACTGTGAGGTTGACACTGTCACTATATATAATGTGAGGTTGTCACTGTCACTATACTGTGAGGTTGTCATTGTCACTATACTGTGAGGTTGTCACTGTCACTATACTGTGAGGTTGTCACTTTCACAATACTGTGAGGTTGTATGATAATGAAAGAAAGTTACTAACAAGCACATATATGTAATTACAACATATGCTTTCTCCTAATCTCCCCAGAATAGATGTAGTTGTAGGCAATTCATTGGTAAACATAGGGAGTATATGAATTACGTTTGTTAGGCGAAGCTTAGGAGTGGATAATTCAGAGCTAGAGACCTATTGTGCATGGTACTAAAACCAGTGGGGGAAAGTAACCACAGAGCTAGATACCTTTTTTGGTGTAAAGGACCTACCAAAACCAACGGGGGAAAGTAATTACAGAGCTAGAGAACTTTTTTGGTGTAAAGGACCTACCAAAACCAGTGGGGGAAAGTAACTACAGCGCTATAAAGAAAACACTGCATCAAGCAAGTACATCTGATGAAGAAGAAGCTGGAAGAGAGGGTCATCCTTACCAAGGAGGAGGGTATTGATAAGAAGAAACTGGAAGAGAGGGTCATCCTTACCAAGAAGGAGGGTATTGATAAGAAGAAACTGGAAGAGAGGGTCATCCTTACCAAGAAGGAGGGTATTGATAAGAAGAAACTGGAAGAGAGGGTCATCCTTACCAAGAAGGAGGGTATTGATAAGAATAAACTGGAAGAGAAGGTCATCCTTACCAAGGAGGAGGGTATTGATAAGAAGAGACTGGAAGAGAGGGTCATCCTTACCAAGAAGGAGGGTATTGATAAGAAGAGACTGGAAGAGAGGGTCATCCTTACCAAGAAGGAGGGTATTGATAAGAAGAAAATGGAAGAGAGGGTCATCCTTACCAAGGAAGAGGGTATTGATAAGAAGAAACTGGAAGAGAAGGTCATCCTTACCAAGAAGGAGGGTATTGATAAGAAGAAACTGGAAGAGAGGGTCATCCTTACCAAGAAGGAGGGTATCGATAAGAAGAAACTGGAAGAGAGGGTAATCCTTACCAAGGAGGAGGGTATTGATAAGAAGAGACTGGAAGAGAGGGTCAGCCTTACCAAGAAGGAGGGTATTGATAAGAAGAAACTGGAAGAGAGGGTCATCCTTACCAAGGAGGAGGGTATTGATAAAAAGAAACTGGAAGAGAGGGTCATCCTTACCAAGGAGGAGGGTATTAAATGCTATTAGGTAAGAAAATATTTTTTTTAGCATATGTAAGTTTGCGCCAAAAATCCAAACCTTTGTTAACTGATTTCCAATATTATTTTCCACAATTATTGTCAAATTGTGCTGAAATTTTGCAAACAAACCCCTGGATTTAGGGATTGTATATTTTGAACGAACATCAATTACCAATCTCTTATAATTGACTAGATTTGTGGAATGCATCCTGCTTCTGTCAAAAAACCATTGCTAATTTTTCATTTTTGTAGAACATACGAACCAGAAGGATACATACCATAGAAAGTATTGTATAGCTGTGGACTTGATGCTCATAAGTTAACATCATCTTGGCTACATTCTCACCAATTTTTATGATAATATGTTCATGGGTTGGTTTTTCATGATGTTTTTACAATTTTGGTAATCGTTTCCGGGTAACGGTGCCACCGTTAATCCTTCTGGTCATCTTAGTTCCCCAGGATTAGCTAAAACGTGTCTTATCTTATATATATTTTGCTTCTGGCGTGCCCTGCTTCCTCTTCAAAGCCGCCCTTTCCGAACTCCAGATGTCAATAGTACTGAGCTACAAAAAGAAAAGGTTTGGAGGGAGGGGGGGGGAGAGGCTGTCAACGCGTGCGTCATGCGTGGCTGTTGAACTATGGTAAATAATTATAGCTTTGGTATATTCTAGCTGCGATTATAGCTTTGGTATATTCTAGCTGCGATTATAGCTTTGGTATATTCTAGCTGCGATTATAGCTTTGGTATATTCTAGCTGCGATTATAGCTTTGGTATATTCTAGCTGCGATTATAGCTTTGGTATATTCTAGCTGCGATTATAGCTTTGGTATATTCTAGCTGCGATTATAGCTTTGGTATATTCTAGCTGCGATTATAGCTTTGGTATATTCTAGCTGCGATTATAGCTTTGGTATATTCTAGCTGCGATTATAGCTTTGGTGTGTTCTAGCTGCGATTATAGCTTTGGTATATTCTAGCTGCGATTATAGCTTTGGTATATTCTAGCTGCGATTATAGCTTTGGTATATTCTAGCTGCGATTATAGCTTTGGTATATTCTAGCTGCGATTATAGCTTTGGTATATTCTAGCTGCGATTATAGCTTTGGTATATTCTAGCTGCGATTATTGCTTTGGTATATTCTAGCTGCGATTATAGCTTTGGTATATTCTAGCTGCGATTATAGCTTTGGTATGTTCTAGCTGCGATTATAGCTTTGGTATATTCTAGCTACGAGGTGACTGTTATTTAATCAATCAAGAGCCACGGGTATTGTGTGGGCTGTCTGTAGGACTATTGTTTTTAAAGGCCGACAAGGTGTAGGACGTCTGTAGGACTATTGTTTTTAAAGGCCGACAAGGTGTAGGACGTCTTTAGGACTATTGTTTTTAAAGGCCGACAAGGTGTAGGATGTCTGTAGGACTATTGTTTTTAAAGGCCGACAGGGTGTAGGACTTCTGTAGTCCTATTGTTTAAAAGTCGGCATATATTATAGAAAATGATAAATTAACACTATTTTAACAGGGCAACATAGTACACAGGGCAACAGAGCACATAGGGCAACAGAGCACACAGGGCAACAGAGCACACAGGGCAACAGAGCACACAAGGCAACAGTGCACACAGGGCAACAGAGCACACAGGGCAACAGAGCACACAGGGCAATAGAGCACACGGGGCAACAATTTGCACACGGCAAAATAGTACACAGGGCAACATGTTGAGAAGTTTAGAATAGAGGAAGAACTTGAAAATTGTTGTTTTTACTAAGGCCAATTCCCCTGAGTTGCATCAGACAGTCACAGTCAACTCCAAAAGTAAAAATTATTGTTTTATTGATGCAATATTTTTTCCCTCTCGTCATCAAGATGTGAGATGCTTTATGTGAATGCTCTAGTCTGTAGTATCATTCAAATATCTAGACCAGTGGTCGGCAAACTCATTAGTCAAAAGAGCCAAAAATCTGCAGCAGAACCATTACAAAATGTTTAATAGCCACATTTCTTATCAAGAACATGTCAAGAACCATATTTTTCGGAGTCAAACCCGATTTGTGGCCGAGCCGTACTCAGGTCGCTAAAGAGCCGCATGCGGCTAGCGAGCCGCGCTTTGCCGACCACTGGTCTAGAGTAGCATAAAAGATAACGCATGTTCAGCGGTCTATGTTACATTCGCCCTAGACCACCAGCCGTTACGCAGATGGGTCCTGAGGTGAGAACCGCCGACAGAACGATCAGTGCGACAGCCAGACAATAGAACAATTAAACTGCTGAACAAGTAGAGCTCTAATGACTCTGGCGGGGAGGGGATAGGTGGCACTCGTGTTTGGAGAGTGAGATTACCTGTCCAGGTAGTCATCTCAACCTCTCACCTGTAGTATTTGCCTCATTTATTGCCTCATTTATTGCCTCATTTATTGCCTCATACCTCTCTCTCTCTCACTCACTCACACACACACACACACACAAACACACACACACATACACACCACTATTGTTTGTAAAAATAATTTTACGGGTGTTTCAATATCAGTACTCATTCATTATTGCCCTTTCTTTTAATTTTTTTTAAAAATGACACCACATCACCTTCATATTTTCTGTTACCACAACACACTCCCACACCTGCGTGTTTTCTGTTACCACAATACAACTACCACACCTACATAGTTTCTGATATCACTTTGAATGTTACTTCCCCTTTTTCTCCCACTCCAACAATGTGTTCCGTAAATCCTTATTCCTACTCCTTCTTCTGCTATTTTACTCACTTGCTAAATCCAATCTTCTCGCTCGCTCCTTACGCGAAACACACATAGATTTCATGTAGACGCCATTCGCTATCTACCTATATGTTTCCTTCGTCTCATACCTGTATGTGTCCTTCGTTATTTACCAATAATGTGCCATCAGTTATCTACCTATATGTTTCCTTTGTGTCATACCTTTATATGTTTCCATCGTTATACACATGTAGTTTTCGGTATCTTTTTTATATATTTGTTGCTTCTGGTGTGTCCTGCTTCCTTTTAACAACCGGCCCTCCACCTGTTCAACATGTCTTATATTAGTAGTACTGATTGAAAAAAACAAAAAGCTGTCACGCAGCGAACGTCATGCGTGACGTCATGTGTGACGGTTAAGAACAGTTAAAAAGGGGGATTTTTTTTTAGTTCCTTTAAAATGTCACTTTTTTGTGAAGGTATTTATATTTACATTATATTGCCACTGTTGTTACGTAAGTCTTTGTTATACTGCCACTGTTGTTACGTAAGTCTTTGTTATACTGCCACTGTTGTTACGTAAGTCTTTGTTATACTGCCACTGTTGTTACGTAAGTCTTTGTTATACTGCCACTGTTGTTACGTAAGTCTTTGTTATACTGCCACTGTTGTTACGTAAGTCTTTGTTATACCGCCACTGCTGTTACGTAAGTCTTTGTTATACCGCCACTGTTGTTACGTAAGTCTTTGTTATACTGCCACTGTTGTTACGTAAGTCTTTGTTATACTGCCACTGTTGTTACGTAAGTCTTTGTTATACTGCCACTGTTGTTACGTAAGTCTTTGTTATACTGCCACTGCTGTTACGTAAGTCTTTGTTATACCGCCACTGTTGTTACGTAAGTCTTAGTTACACTGCCACTGTTGTTACGTAAGTCTTTGTTATACTGCCACTGTTGTTACGTAAGTCTTTGTTATACCGCCACTGTTGTTACGTAAGTCTTAGTTACACTGCCACTGTTGTTACGTACGTCTTTGTTACACTGCCACTGTTGTTACGTAAGTCTTTGTTATAAAAACTGAAATCTCCTCTGTCGATTTGTGTTTTGTACAACGTCTTCTCGATTACGGGATCCGACAACCGCTTGTTCCTATCAGTCAGTGGGCTATTTCTCGACCCAAACGGTTGACGAAGGCCGTGCACTCTCACGACGACACAGTGCACTTTCACGACGACACAGTGCACTCTCACGACGACACAGTGCACTCTCACGACGACACAGTGCACTCTCACGACGACACAGTGCACTCTCACGACGACACAGTGCACTCTCACGACGACACAGTGCACTCTCACGACGACACAGTGCACTCTCACGACGACACAGTGCACTCTCACGACGACACAGTGCATTAGATTCCTTTGCATACTATAGAACATGAGAAGTTAACTCTTGTTTTGTCACTCTCGGGCCCACCGGTTGTTTTCTCAGAATACCCAGGACCCGGATTAAAACGATGCCCCTTGTTAAGCCCCGGTGCAACAATATTTCCCTCTTTAAATTGCTTAAGTTCCCTGCCCTCTTATTACTCAATCCACTGTAATTACACATACTCAATCCACTGTAATTACACCTACTCAATCCACTGTAATTAATATTGCGCAATCCATTGTAATTACACCTACTAAATTCACTGTTATTACATCTACTCAATCCACTGTAATTATTCTTACTCAATTTACTGTATTTACACTTACTCAATCCACTAAATAATTACACATACTTAATTAACTGTATTTACACCTACCCAATCCACTGTAAATACATTTACTCAATCCACTGTAAATACATTTACTCAATCCACTGTAAATACATTTACTCAATCCACTGTAATTACATTTAGAACAACTGACATGCCAGGATGTGTGTGCAGCAGAGTACATCTGTCATTTAAAATGGGATTTCAATTGTACAACGTCATCTCGCATACATCACAGTTCGTTCAGTACTGACTCATTGGAATCTCGTTTCATCTTAAACAGCGGTATAAATTGCTCAATTTTTTTTTACGTCAATCCATTACTGTTACATCTTGGAAATAACACCATCTGCAAGTTAACTCTAGTGTACCTCTATTGCTCTTATTTCTGACTAAAGGGTGGAGAGAACTAAGGTCGCGAGTCACAGCACCCACCCTCCTTGACCCGCCCCTCACCCACCACCAACACTCACAAACAACAAATGGCATTGATTTTGAGTCAATATTTTAATTTTAATTTTTTTTTTTTGGAGGGGGAGGGACATTTTACAACAAAGTCTTACTAAGTCTGTAAATAATTATTGCTACACTGGCATGTCGTTGTATCCTGTGCGATTATTCAAACCAAAGCACTCAAGGCCCTCACTACCTGCCGCCGAGGCACTCAAGGCCCTCACTACCTGCCGCCGAGGCACTCAAGGCCCTCACTACCTGCCGCCGAGGCACTCAAGGCCCTCAAGGCCCTCACTACCTGCCGCCGAGGCACTCAAGGCCCTCAAGGCCCTCACTACCTTCCGCCGAGGCACTCAAGGCCCTCACTACCTGCTGTCAAGGCCCTCACTACCTGCTGTCAAGGCCCTCACTACCTGCCGCCGAGGCACTCAAGGACCCTCACTACCTTCTGTCAAGGCCCTCACTACCTGCCACCGAGGCACTCAAGGCCCTCACTACCTGCCACCAAGGCACTCAAGGCCCTCACTATCTGGCCACTACCTGCTGCAAGGCACTCAAGGCCCTCACTACCTGGCCACTACCTGCCGCCAAGGCACTCAATGCCCTCACTACCAGCCGCCAAGGCACTCAAAGCCCTCACTACCTGCCACCAAGGCACTCAAGGCCCTCACTATCTGGCCACTACCTGCTGCAAGGCACTCAAGGCCCTCACTACCTGCCGCCAATGCACTCAAGGTGCTCACTACCTGGCCACTACCTGCCGCCAAGGCACTCAAGGCACTCAAGGCACTCAAGGCCCTCACTACCAGCCGCCAAGGCACTCAAAGCCCTCACTAGCTGGCCACTACCTGCTGCAAGGCACTCAAGGCCCTCACTACCTGCTGCCAAGGCACTCAAGGCCCTCACGACCTGCCGCCAAGGCACTCAAGGCCCTCACGACCTGCCGCCATTGCACTCAAGGCCCTCATTACCTGGCCACTACCTGCCGCCAAGGCACTCTAGGCTCTCACTTCCTGCCGCCAAGGCACTAAAGGCTCTCACTCACTATCTGCCGCGCAAAACTGTGGTAAAAATTTAGTTTTTAAAACCTCTGAACTTCATAACTTGAACTCAGATTGTCCCGTGCGCAGCTCCAGCTACGATTTTTTTATAATCGTAATGAAGTTTGTCAAGTGACACGCCGAAAACTAAATTACTACACCTCTGCTTTAGCCCAGTCTGATTGCACAGTAGGACTACGTTCAATACTGTGCCGTTTTCTAAGGCTGTATTTTTCTTTTTTAAGAAACAAACAGACAAACAACAAACACTTTGTTACATTAAGATATGACATGAAACAAGAAACATTTGTCAATAATTTTATGTTTAATACATAAATCTTTGATAAACAGATGATGAATCAACACAAGAAATGCGTAAAAATGTCATTCTAGTACATAATTTACCAAAACAATGAGGGTCAGAGGTCATTCAAAAATCCAATAGATAATTACATTGCACTGATCGGCCATTGTTATATACATTTGTACATTAAGCTGGACGAGAACGTAGTATATCGCCCTTATTATTCTCTCACACACACTTTCTCTCTATTTCTCTCTCTCACACACACACACACTGTCTTGCTCATTCCCTCTCTCCTTCTCCCTCAAACTCTCCCTCTCCTTCTGTCTCACCCCCCCCCCCCCCGTTCAATCTCTCTCCTCTATCACTCTTTCAAATTGTCTCTCGCTTTCTCGCCCTTACTCCTCTTTCTCCTACTCACCCACTCAGCCCCCCCACCCTACCCCCCCACTCCACGCATTCTCAACCCACCACACACACCTGCACATGCTCTGTAAATAAAAACATTACAAGGTTAGACACGAGTCTTGTTCACAACATAAGTTTTTTGAACAAGCAAGGCACGTTGCGTGACGCCATTGTTATTACAGGGGGCACATTCTACAAATAACAATTAAGACATTCATCAATAAATGAGCACGACAATACATATATATATCTAAGACGTGTACACGTGTCTTCCGTTTCAGACACACAACTTCCTAATGGTACGCAAAGGCTTAAGGGCTCATCTTGTCACTCCGCTTACGACTTTTTTAGGCGCAGGGCTTATTTCTATTCGATGGTCCACATTTAACGGTCAAATATTGGGCCCTAAATTGGTCTCGAGGCTTCAGGGAAAAAAAACTGACAAGGAGAGGAAGAGGGTTGAAAATTAAAAAAAAAAAAATGGAGGTCGCTATTCTTGTTTGGTGCCTTATTAACTTTACAAGTGAAAGGTTGGTCAGGATGACCTTTATCCTGAAACGCCCGTCTGAATCGAAGATGTCGTCTGCTCTGATAATAATTAAGTTTAGCCAAGTATGCAAAGAAAATGTAGTTGATATTAATTAATTATTTTTTTCTTTTTTTCTTTTTTTTTTTCTTTTTTTTTACTACTCCGGTGACGAATGGGTTTCTGAAGTATTTGATCGCGGGCAAAAGTTTGGCATCTGTCTGGAGATGAAAGAAAGGGAAGAACAAAATCTCTACGTTAGCATTACGGTGTTTAGGTGTCCTAGAATTGGGAGAGTTGGTAGAGTCTGGTAATCCTAATTGGCAGAGTCTGGTAATCATAATTGGCAGAGTCTGGTAATCATAATTGGCAGAGTCTGGTAATCATAATTGGCAGAGTCTGGTAATCATAATTGTTAAAGTCTGGTAATCATAAATGATAGAGTATGATAATCATAAGTGGTAGAGTCTGATAATCATAATTGGTAGAGTCTGATAATCATAATTGGTAGAGCCTGATAATCATAGTTGGCAGAGTCTGGTAATCATAATTGGTAGAGGCTGATAATCATAATTGGTAGAGCATGATAATCATAAGTGATAGAGTCTGATAATCATAATTGGTAGAGTCTGATAATCATAATTGGTAGAGCCTGATAATCATAATTAGTAGAGCCTGATGATCATAAATGGCAGAGTCTGGTAATCATAATTGGTAGAGTCTGATAATCATAATTGGTAGATTCTGGTAATCATAAATGGCAGAGTCTAATATCATAATTGGTAGAGTCTGACAATCATAATGTGTAGAGCCTGATAACCATAATTGGTAGAGCCTGATAATCGTAATTAGTAGAGTCTGTGAACCATAACTGCCAGAGTCTCACAGTCATAATTGGTAGAGTCTCATAATCACGGAGTGACGTGCATGAAAATGGACATTTGGGTAAATTAATTGCACAAAAATCATTATCATTAATAGACATAAAAGGTGGGGTGGGGCCGGGGGGGGGGGCATTGGGGATCATAGCCGAGAGTTGGGTCTGACACCATACATGGCATTACACTTAATGCCGCCCGGATGTCGGGCTTGAGGCACGTCTTGTCGAGAAGTCTTATTGCTGAGAAGGAAAAAAGGGGGGGGGGGGGGGCAGACGTGAGAGAAAATCTATATGTCTGGGATTTGAGCATACATTCTTTGATATATAGACAATGTCCTCCAGGTCAAAGGGATTGCTGAGCAAGTCTTCAATAACACGTTTGAAAGGTGGAAGGCTACCAAAACAAGGTCAAAATATTAAAGTGTCCGGTTTCAAATGTTTTAAAGGTCACAGACATCAGGTTATTTCAAGGGCCCGTATATACGTCACTGATCTAGAATCAGTGGCGTAGCGAGGGGGGGCAAATGGGGGCATCATGCCCCGGGCGCTACTCACAAATGGTATATTTTACATATAATATTGTATGGTTTTCGAATTAAGGGGGGCGCCCAAATGGTATTTTGCCCCGGGCGCGAGTTAAGCTCGCTACGCCACTGTCTAGGATAGCATATCGACGCAACGGCCTGACCAAGAATTATAAAATATTACTGATGAAATGAGTTTCACTATAATAAAAAAGAAAAAAGTTATGTCTAAGGGCACTTGGCATTAAGGCACTTGTACATAAGGGAATATTCATGTAGAAACGTTAAACACGATGGCATACGCATTATATGTGAACATGGATGTTACCGGCATGCCAAGTTCTGAACATCTTAAGGTTTCGAACATATGAACACATGAAACATAAGGCGGGTGAGTTTTCTGGAAGAACAAACACTGGATGTGTGAGCAAAACACAATCATGAAGGAATAGTGCTCATTAGAACACACAATGATGAATGAACAGAGCTCTTTAGAACACATGGGTATTAATGCATATGGAATTGGAAGAGCGTGTCATTATATTTGCAATACGTGAAACCGTTAACAATCAAGATGTAGAAGACTGCAGCGCGTAAGTCTCTGGCTGCTATGAAGGCATATGGCTTTGGAAGAGCATCAATTGTGAAGATATAAAAGTAAGGCAATATAAGTGTAGCGAAGTTGAAGGTCCATATAATTTAAATCTGAATTTCAATCATCATCATCATCATTGAGATACATTAGCCACCTGGGCATGTGCCTTTGAGCCCGAGGCCATGTGCCATTGAGCCCGAGGCCATGTGCCTTTGAGCCCGAGGCCATGTGCCATTGAGCCCGAGGCCATGTGCCCATCGTCTTGGGGCCATGTAAAGAATTTGCACACTTTCCGCAGATGAACATTATTCATTATTTCCATCAAGCACAAGAATTATTATTCAAAAAAAAAAAAAAAAAAAAAAAAGATCATGTGAATATTACAGGACAATGATATCTGTATCAGAAATGGAAATTATCCATCAATCAGGATTTTAGGAATCCGGTAGGAACAGTGAGTGTAAGAAATTAGAATGGATTATGAAAATGAATCCTCTCGAATTTTGTTGTGGGGCTAGCAGAGCCATTGTCTGCTATGAATGGGGAATTGTTGCAGGACAGCATTAAAAAAAAAAAAAGGCGGGAGAAGGCCTTATGGTAGTTCATTATCTACGACGAGAGACAGGGTTACGACACGAGGAGGGCAGGCAGGCAAGAGAGGGGGGGTTGGGGTGGAACTCGCGGGGTTATTTGGTGCGTTTTCGGGTACTTTGGGGGGGGGGGGTTAATAAAGTGCGTGTGTGTTTCTGTTACAATAGGCATGGGGTATCAGGAGTGTGGAGTCTCCAGCCCAGAAAGCCAATGATAGTACGGATATCAGATTCAAGAGTAAAACAAATGATGTTTTTATTTTTAAATTAACCTCATTTTGGAATGTTACAATGAATGAGTACTTTTCCAAAATAATGAGCATTTACTTAAAACTTTATATTTGGAATGAAACGTATAGGGTTGGAATGAAACATATAGGGTTGGGGTGAAACATATAAGGTTGGAATGGAATATAGATAATCCTATTGAAAAAAAAAATAATTAAAAAAAAACGGAAAATTTAAATAACTATTTTAAGAATATTGCAGTTGGAGAGTTCAAAGTGCATTCAGTTCATTGATCGTCTACTTTGTGCATTAGGTATACAAAAAAAAAAAATTATTACATCTTGTCTCTCAACAAAAGCACGTACAGTTATATTTAATCATGACTATTGGACAAAAAGTAATGCTTTTTTTTATGCGTGATAATGCGATCATTAAAATGTGTCAATGTACAATAGTAGCTAGCATTGACCAGAGCGTGTACAATATAAGAAATGTACTCTACTTTGGGGGTGTACAAATGGAATACATACATTGCAAGCACTTTTTTTTTAATGGTTGGAAGCTCGGTGAATGTATTCACAGATGTTTTTACTGCTTTTTGTGTGTGTTACAACTGACATATAGTTATTTGGCCAAATAAAAGGATCTGGTCTAATGATGGAACATAGTATAAATAAGGGATCTAGTCTAATGAAGGGATATGGTCTAATGAAGGGACCTGGTCTAATGAAGGGACCTGGTCTAATGAAGGGACCTGGTCTAATGAATGGATATGGTCTAATAAAGGGACCTGTTCTAATGAAGGGATATGGTCTAATGAAGGACCTGGTCTAATGAAGGGACCTGGTCTAATGAAGGGATATGGTCTAATAAAGGGACCTGTTATAATGAAGGGACCTGGTCTACTGATAGGACCCGGTCTAATGAAGGGACCTGGTCTAATGAAGGGACCCGGTCTAATAAAGGGACCTTGTCTAATGAAGGGATCCGGCCTAATGAAGGGATCCTGGTCTAATGAAGGGACCCGGTCTAATGATGAGACCCACTGAAGACACCTACCACAGGATGGTAACAGCAAAACCCCTTTCAGTTTCACCCGCGGCTCGTCTTACCCCTCGCCGGATCTCCGTCACGCCCGTCCCATAAATTATTACAATTTGACGAAACGGAGTGTCGAAAAACGCAACTTTGTCACTGCAAGGGGAGGCAAGGAGCCAGCGCCGCCGAGCGACAAAAGCCAAGGCTGCCCTTGCTAGGGACGGTAACTCGAGACCTAACGATCTCAATAAATCTGCCTACCCCGGGTGTGTGCCTGCTCCATTCACCTGTCCGCCCGAAGTGTAAAAGCACCTGCCCGTGCACCTTGTGAATTTGCGAATTTTAAATATCGCTTAAAAAAAAAAAATATTACAGCAGCATAGAACGTTAAAATGAACACGGGGAGTAAAGAGGGCCCTTTAAAAAAAATAATAATAATAAAGCGAAAAGGCGAAACGACCTCATACAGCAAGGGGGAAAAAAACAAAAACAAAAACTTACTGATTACCCTTGTAGGAGGAAACCGGAGTCGTGTAGAAGGACATTCGCAAATTTGAAGACGGTTTTATTTTATCATCAGACTAGTTTAAAAAATCTTTCTAACGTCATTTAAATTATAACACAGGTGTTTTGTGTTTTTTTTTTGGGCTCTTTTTTTTTTTTTTTACATTTTTCACCGTGCATATTTTAAATTTGGTGTTTAAAATCCAAGGGTGGAAGCAGGAAAAAAGGAGAAAAAGGGGGGGGGGGATATGAAATGCTCATAGTGGGAAATTATAGACACGCTAACGGTAGTGTCACACACATCCTTAATTTCTACGTCATGGATTGTGATTTCTACGTCATGGATTGTGATATCTACGTCATGGATTGTGATATCTACGTCATGGATTGTGATATCTACGTCATGGATTGTGATATCTACGTCATGGATTGTGATATCTACGTCATGGATTGTAGTTTCTATATCATGAATTGTGATTTCTGTCATGGGTTGCAATTTCTCTGGTATGGATTGAAATGTATATGTCAGGGATTGTTTTTCCCAGAATTATGGATGTATGGATTTATGGATGTATGGATGTATATGTTTCTGTTAAAGTTCCAAATAATTTGCAAATCCTGTTTTGTGTCGTCTGCTAAAGAATGCATTTTAATTGTTATGTTGTTTTTGTTGTTGTTGTTTTTCAAGCTTCAACATATCTTGCTCCAATATTTGTGAGCTAAATCATTCTTCTGTCATTACCTGATGTGTAGGCCTCTCGAGATGTCAACAACAAAAAAATGTTAAAAAATATTCTAAACAAAAGTTCAGTTGACAAGAATATTGAATTTAAAGCAAATCGTAACATGTGACTATAGTAACTTTGTTTGTTGGTTTCTGAGACTTAACGCTACTTTCAGAGGGTAATGGAATAATGGAAGAAAAATTAACACTTTGCTTCTTCACCACTCCTCTCCCTACCCCCCCCCCCCCACCCCCACCAAAAAAATAATGATTAAACCATTAAATACCTATGCCCTTTCAACTAATGGATTGCCAAAAATCAACATTTTTTTTTAAAATAATTAAAACACAGAGATAGCCACATTTGACATATCAGGCTACCACAACCGTGTTTAAACGAGAAAACGTACAGTCTTACATACGCAACTATGGGTCACCATAAGCTTACTAAAAGACACACAAAAAAAAGCTGTCACATATGAACTGAGGGGGGGGGTACCCTAGCCTTGTTCGGATAAAAAACAACACATCGTCACATAAAATGTGAACCAACGGGTCGCTATGACTTTCATTAGACACAATATTTACAGCGAGGGTCAACATAATCTTATTCAATAACCTTGTTCCACAGCAAATCATACAGTGTTAAATAGACCGATGCCGGACACAACGTTATTCAATAGCAAAACATAGAGAATAGAGTCGCATATCAACCGAGGATTTGGCGTTGCCGATCAACCGCGACCGAGGGGGTTGCCGTGACCAATCAGCAGTGAACACAGCCGAGGCAAAAGCCGTCAGCAATTGAAGTTAGGTATATTTTAGTCATAGACAAAATAAAAAGTAAATGCTGCGATTGACTAGATCTGGCCTGGTCGCCAATTTTAAAAATAGTAATTCAATGAAGTCAAGATTGTGTACGTAAAAAGGTCAGCTGCATTTACACAGTGAATATTGAGTCAAACTCCTGCGCGTAAGAGTTTTCAACATAGGGATACAAATACTGTCATGTGTTGTCTGTGTACAATTTTTAAAAAAAATGATTTAAAATTAATACATTATTACCACGTATATACATATGATCTTAATAATAATAATAATAATAGCCTCGAAAATTTTTTCAAGTGCACTTGAGCTGTGGGCAGTGGTTTAAAGGTATCGTCTGGTCGAGGGAGACATTGCACATAAATTCATGTCGTACAGGCACGAGGCATGGGAACTGCAATGGCGTAGCTAAGGTTGGTGCCGCCCGGGGCGTTTCGATAATTTTGACGCCCCCCCCCCTTAAATTTAAATGAAAAAAACTCTGCATGCAGTTGGCCGAAAATGCCCCCCCCCCCCAAACCATGTAAAGAAAAAAGTGTAACCCCCGTGACGGACCAACCCCTCGTACCCCCCCACCCCCACCCCACTTTTCCTATGCCATGATGGGAAGTTGTTTCAGTTGTCAAGTAGAGAAATAATGACATTAAATGGCGCCATTGGAAGTTATCTGCACCTGGACATATATTAGAAAAAGGCTTTGAAAATTGTGTTAATATTTTTTCCTTAAGAGTTAGTGTAAAAAAAAAAAAATCAACAAAACATACTTTACGAAGGACTCACTGATTCGGCAAGGGTGAAGATCACGCTGTAGACCAAGTTCAGACCTGATACTATCTAGCATTGCATTTAACCAAAATGGTGCGAATGTCAATCATTTATATAAAAAAAAGGGAAAGCATAAGGCTGAATGAATCATGGTAACTGCTCTGAGACTCTTGGTAGCTGCTCTGAGAATCTTGGTAACTGCTCTGAGAATCTTGGTAACTACTCTGAGAATCTTGGTAATTGTTCTGAGAATCTTGGTAAATGTTCTGAGAATCTTGGTAAATGTTCTGAGAATCTTGGTAACTGCTCTGAGAATCTTGGTAAATGTTCTGAGAATTTTGGTAATTGTTCTGAGAATCTTGGTAAATGTTCTGAGAATCTTGGTAAATGTTCTGAGAATCTTGGTAACTGCTCTGAGAATCTTGGTAAATGTTCTGAGAATCTTGGTAACTGGTCTGAGAATCTTGGTAACTGCTCTGAGAATCTTGGTAACTGCTCTGAGAATCTTGGCAAATGCTCTGAGAATCTTGGTAACTGCTCTGAGAATCTTGGTAACTGCTCTGAGAATCTTGGTAACTGCTCTGAGAATCTTGGCAAATGCTCTGAGAATCTTGGTAACTGCTCTGAGAATCTTGGTAAATGTTCTGAGAATCTTGGTAACTGCTCTGAGAATCTTGGTAACTGCTCTGAGAATCTTGGTAAATGTTCTGAGAATCTTGGTAACTGCTCTGAGAATCTTGGTAAATGATCTGAGAATCTTGGTAAGTGCTCTGAAACGAGGACCGGTACCGGAGAAATGAATGGGCAAGTGACAGTGTAAATGCAAGAAATGTGTGTCCATAGCAAAAGTGTTAGAATGACGTCATTTCAAGAGACGGCTCGAGGTTCAGTTCTGTCTCCATGAAAACATCTGGTCACGGTAGAGAATGGCACATGAATAAATGTCAGTGCAACTTGCTACCACTGGATGAATAAATGTCACGGGCCTCCAGGTCAGAGTGTGAATAAATGTCAAACTTGGCTACACTCAGTGGCATCAGGAATGGTTTAAATACCATGAGGCACCACAAAAATTGAGCTGTCCGGGGGGAAAATAGCATGAACGCTTTAATATATGTATATATATATATGTATATTGTATGATATATATATGACTTAGAGAACGCGTCACTACCTTGTTTAAGAACCGCTACATCACATTATCCATTGACTGCCCTACTTTCGGTACGGACTCGACTAGTTACCGCCGCTGTGATTGCTGAGTTCGTCGTTGCTGCAGTCGCTATCATCCTGGATGTTGCTGTCTTCGTTCATGTCGCTGCCGCTGTACGACGCATGAGAGTCCAGCAGGCCGGCGCCGCCGCCGTGTCCGAGGGGCGAGAGCTCCGCCCCGTGCGGCTTGAGCTTGACGGACTTCGGGTCGCGCCCGATGCTGACCTCTTTCATGAAGGAAATGTAGGTCATGGCGAGGCGAAGGGTCTCGATGCGGGACAGGCGCTTCTCGTAGTTGAACGCCGGAAGACGTTTTCTGAGCTCATCGAACGCCTCGTTGAGATGAAACATCCGCTTCCTCTCCCGCACATTCGCCGCCTTTCTCTGCGTGTGAGACTGAACTCTTTTCCGCTTCGGCTTCCCGCCGGAGCCGCTAGGTGGACTCGGCTGCTGGAAGCCGCCCTGCTGGCTGAGGTCTATACCGGAGAAGAACCGGTGGTGCTGGCTGGGGACGACGGAATCAGAAGGATTCGCTGTCGGCCACAGGGCGTGGGGCGTCGGGTAAAAGTCCGCGTGCGGCACGGTTTGGTGACCGTAGTCGCCGTAGGGCTGCCCGCCGAGATCGACGCCCTCGGAGTAATGGCCGTAGTAGTGTCTGTCGGTGAGGATCTGCTGCTGGTGATGAGGCAGCGCGGTGTGGTGGCCGACAGCCTGCTGTTGCCATTCGTATTCCGAGGGGTAATAGGACGAGTTCTCGGCGTAGCCCGTCGGGCTGGAATAGGGAGAAAGGTTTTCAGCACCACACTTCAGCTCGATGAATTGGTCCGGCGCGATACCTCTGTCGTCCAGTGACATGGTCACACGGTGCTTTGGGGCAGTTGGGGGGGGGGGGGTCTAAACGATCTTGGTTGTATTTCTTTCTTCAGAGCTTCTTTATGGTGCAAAGTGTTTTTTTTTTTTTTCTTAAGGTGCAAAACCAAATTTTCAATCAGAGAGCCAAGTCCACGTAATGCAAATATTGTATGATCTGTGGAGAAGATTGCATAGTAGATAAGCGAATATGTTTTAAATCAAATCACACGTTACGATATGTAGATATACAATTTAAATTTAGTATTACATTTAAAGTTATAGCATTATAGATATTTCTCTATAAGAAGGAGTTAATGTTGTATTACTTTTCAATTGTTGGCTATTTCAGTGGTGAATCATTCTCTTGTCACAATCGCATGCAAGAACATACATCTTATCAATCTCTTAAATCATACGCATTCTTAGCAGTCAGTGATTGGGCCAAAGGTGCAAGCATTGCAACTGCTTCGATTGGTGGATCAACACAATCAGTGATTGGGCCAAAGGTGCAAGCATTGCAACTGCTTCGATTGGTGGATCAACGCAATCAGTGATTGGGTCAAAGATGTGCAAGTATTGCTCTGCTTCGATTGGTGGATCAACACAATCAGTGATTGGGTCAAAGGTGTGCAAGTATTGCACTATGCTTTGATTGGTGGATCAACTGTTTCTTTAAAAAGCTATACGTATGGAGTCTATATCAAGTATAAAGCTGCTAACGTGGACTCGTTCCTGTACTGACGTGAGATCATTGTAATAGAAACACAGCTTGTCATAAAACATTTAGAACTTTCCCCTTTTCTCAAAAAAGCAGTATCCGCTGAACTCAGTCTAATAAATTAATTATTAAATGGTAGCTCAGTCGTCAATATGTGTATTGCTTACGCTTAAAATATGTATTAAAGCACGTTAAAAATAACATAAGGGGCATGTTGCTTTCTTGCACTGAGGCTAAACTCCCTTTGCAAATAGTGCAGGAAGTGGACGAATTCCACACCAACAAGAAACTAGTTAATATAAATGACACATACGTCATACGTACGAACATCGATTGCTTTGAGCATGTACTTTAATCAAATTTTTTTTTTTTTTTTTTAAATTGTGATCAAATATTTGAACCTAATTGAAACGCATTATAAATAGTTTGTTGCTGTTGTTGCTGTTGCAGTTGTTGTTTGTATACAATAGTTTAAAGAGTATTTTTATTACGTAAGATGTTACACGATATATAAAAATATACATGTGTGTGTGTTTGTGTGTGTGTTAATTTAAGACGAAAAAAAAAAAAAAAGAAATATAACAAGACACCAACAGGTAGTGTTCACGAGTTCAGCAAAACAGGTAGACATGGTAGATGGCTGAGGCTATACGAGAAAATACATTTAAATCATACATATGAAAGAGATGACCGGCTGTTAACAAACAAACAAACAAAACATGAACACTAATGGTAAACGAAATGTTACTCACCGACTTAAAGAAGGCACAGCTCACTCACAATGTCCGGTCCTGTCCGGAAAAAAATCACAACAAAGACCAGGACAAATCAAATATATCCCAGTGTGAGACAGCGTTACACGGTCCCAGCTGGTCACTTGACGACACCACCACCAGCAGCATCAACTGTCCAAGCTGTTGCTGATGTCTGACGAACAAATGCTGTTACACACCGGGCCTAGTAGTTGTGGTAGTTGTCATAACACATTGGCTTTCCTAAAGATGTCACCGCAACCATATGCCGCCAGCCGCAGCTGGTACGAAACTTTTTTTTTTTTAATACGGTATCCAAACAGTCCGGCTTAAGGGTAGTTCGTTGGACGTGGCGCACGCTCAGTGAGCCCTGTTACTTCTAGAAACTTCAGAGTTCAAAGTTCTTCGTTTTGTCTGAAATCAACTAACTTTTATTTTTGTGGGGGGAACTTTTCTGGTACTGTAGAGGTCACTCCGTGCCTCGGGCAGGTAACTTTCCTCTAGTTCCCGCCCTGGAGACTTTTATACCTGGGGGACGTTACAGGTAGAGAGGAAACACCGTCGCCAGGGGTGCCAATATCGATCGTGCCGATTTGAAATGCAACAGGCACGCGTCCCGCGATTGGTCACGAGCCGAGGGGATCAAACGTCATGGGAGGGTGCCGCCACGTGGGGAGGCGGGGCTTGGGTGTCGCACGACCGGGGATGGTGACACCGGGATCGTGGCGTGCTCTCGAGAGGCATGCGACCGTTAGTTAGGGGGAGATAACGCCCGAGACCCCCCTGGGGGTGGGGGTGTGGGCAGAGTGTTCCAGGTGCAAAAGGCATGTGGGGGGCCATAGACGGGCCGGGTCCTAATTTGAAATAAACTCTTGATTCGTTTTAAGTTAACGATTAATTATGATGAATCCCTAACTTTTATGTTTTATTTTCTTCTGCGTCCTGTTCTTCATGAACACAGTAGAATATAGTAAATGCGGATGTTCATAACGGCATAGACTATCTTTTGTAGCTTTGAACAAAAATCTCGAAAATCAGAAAATAAAATTGAAAGGGGAGGGGGGGGGTGTCCTGGTTGTCTTTTTGTTTGATTTTTTTTTTTTTGGTAAAAAAAAAATATAAATATATATAATTTAATGTTGTTTTTCCTTCAACAAATAGGCAAATATTGGCAATAACGTCAACACATTATTTTTGTCTGTACCCTAAACCGATGGAACGATTGGTTTATTCTGCAGTGATAACTTGGGTACCCCGCATAGATTCAAAATTAAACATGATAGAATTTTATATCTAGACGCCAAGATTGCATTTATCCGTGAATATCTGCGACTCATATTTGACAGATTTTAGCTCGATCCCACACCCCCACCCCCTTTTAAACTCCGCGTTCTTATACAGGAGTGTTTCTGTAATCCAAACCCAGCTACTCCACTGACTTGGTACATTAATCAGTGGTGGCTAGTGGGGGTTGGCCGGGTTGGAGTTGGGAGGATGGTAGCTGGATGATGGTGGGTTGATTAGGGAGAGGAGATTTTTTTATTAGGTGACGAACTTTTATTAAAAGAGAAAGGTGTTGAGGACGGTAATATGTGAGCCAATTATGAGGATTGTGGGTATGTGGTAATTGCTGAGATGGCTTATGTTGAGGGGATGGAGTCTAGAGTTAAGGTTTGAGGGGGGGGGGGGGTTGCTTGGATTAGCAGCAAGCCATCACTATGATTCATCTTTGTATAGAGTAGAGCCAGCAGTCAATCAGGGGTCACACAACGAACGCTAAGAACTGCAAAAAAATCCTGGCCAATCTCCAGTCACCTTGACCGTCTTGCTATTGAAGCAAAAAGGTCAAAGGACGGGAGAGTTGCTTACGAATTGAGCATCTATCCCGCTCTTCAAGTTCAAGCCGAAAATAGCCTTTGTCATCTTCGCGCGTGAAGGATAAATACAAATAACAGGAATCTATTTGTGTAGCATATACGAATTTCTCACTTTGACAGCCTAAGTCACAACCTACTTTTACAACCTAAGTCACAATTCACTTTGACAGCCTAAGTCACAACTCACTTTGACAGCCTAAGTCACAATTAACTTTTACAGCCTAAGTCACAATTCACTTTTACAGCCTAAGTCACAACTCACACTGACAGCCTAAGTCACAACTCACATTGACAGCCTAAGTCACAACTTACTTTGTCAGCCTAGGTCACAACTCACATTGACAGCCCAGGTCACAACTCACATTGTCAGCCCAGGTCACAACTCACATTGTCAGCCTAGGTCACAACTCACTTTGTCAGCCTAGGTCACAACTCACTTTGTCAGCCTAGGTCACAACTCACTTTGTCAGCCTAGGTCACAACTCACTTTGTCAGCCTAGCTCACAACTCACTTTGTCAGCCTAGGTCACAACTCACATTGTCAGCCTAGGTCACAACTCACATTGACAGCCCAGGTCACAACTCACTTTGTCAGCCTAGGTCACAACTCACTTTGTTAGCTTAGGTCACAACTTACTTTGTCAGCCTAGGTCACAATTCACTTTGTCAGCCTAGTTCACAACTCACATTGACAGCCTAAGTCACAACTCACTTTGTCAGCCTAGGTCACAACTCACATTGACAGCCCAGGTCACAACTCACATTGACAGCCCAGGTCACAACTCACATTGTCAGCCTAGGTCACAACTCACATTGACAGCCCAGATCACAACTCACATTGACAGCCCAGGTCACAACTCACATTGACAGCCCAGGTAACAACTCACATTGACAGCCTAAATCACAACTCACATTGTCAGCCTAGGTTACAACTCACATTGACAGCCTAAGTCACAACTCACATTGACAGCCTCACAACTCACATTGACAGCCTAAGTCACAAATCACATTGACAGCCTAAGTCACAACTCACATTGACAGCCTAAGACACAACTCACATTGACAGCCTAAGTCACAACTCACATTGACAGCCTAGGTTACAACTCACATTGACAGCCTATATCACAACTCACATTGACAGCCTGGCTTATAACTCACTTTGACAGCCTAAGTCACAACCCACTTTGACAGCCTAAGTCACAATTCACTTTGACACCCTAAGTCACAACTCACTTTGACAGCCTAAGTTACAACTCACATTGACAGCCTAAGTCACAACTGACATTGACATCCGAGGGGAGTAGAATTCACGAATGAGCGGACGACCCAAAGATTTTATTTTCTATAATGATGTCCAGAATCAAAGATTGACCCTGCAGAGAACTCCTGAAGACAACACATGCTGGCAACTCCTACATATAACTGACGCAGCCGGTGGACAGAAGTGCCTTCCATGGAGACATTTTGATTTTTAACAGATTTCAATTATGTGTGGAGATTTAGTTCAAGAGTAGATAATATGTCACTTTTAGACTAGAAAAAAAATTGATGACAATAAATTTTGAATAAATTTATCATGTCAATAAATGCACGTGAAATTATAAATATTTTTCATGGAAAAAAAAAAAGAAATTAATCCAGGGACGCAACTTTGCTGCTTCTTATATTCATTTTAATATTACAGTTACTTCCCTTAAAAATAATTACGTGCCCCTCCTTTTACTCTACGAATTTTTTATTTTGTAATTCATATTCGCCATTTTAGTCAGTGGTTCTCAACCTTCCTAATGTCACGACCCTATTTTTTTACAGTTCCTCATGTTGTGGCGACTCCCAAACACACAATTTTTTCTCATTACTACTTCGTTACTACTTATAACTGTAGAGTATTTATGTTTTCCGATGGTCTTAGGCGACCCCTGTGAACTGGTCGTTCGACCCCCCTCCCCCCCCCCCCCCCCCCAAAGGGATCGCGACCCACAGGTTGATAACCACTTATTTTTGGGGTGATTTGTTTGCATGTATTGTTTGTTTCCCCTGGCATATGAAGCTCTTTTAAGACTTTTACGGACTGTCTGCGTCAAAAGAAAAAGGCAACTTTAAACTGAAACGTACGTATCGAGTGACTATACTTTTGTACAAGCGATGAAACCGGGTACGGCATGTTTTGTTCAATGTCACGAAGATGTTCACCGAACCTATCAGATAACCTTCTTCCCTTCTCACCGATATAACAGGAGTGGCATCTTCTGCAAACAATCACATTTCAACTAAATACACGTGAAGCCCTCTTTGTTGTTAAAGGTTCCCTTAGTGAAGCCCTCTTTGTTGTTAAAGGTCCCCTTAGTGAAGCCCTCTTTGTTGTTAAAGATCCCCTTAGTGAAGCCCTCTTTGTTGATAAAGTTCCCCTTAGTGAAGCCCTCTTTGTTGATAAAGGTCCCCTTAGTCAAGCCCTCTTTGTTGTTAAAGGTCCCCTTAGTGAAGCCCTCTTTGTTGTTAAAGGTCCCCTTAGTGAAGCCCTCTTTGTTGTTAAAGATCCCCTTAGTGAAGCCCTCTTTGTTGTTAAAGGTCCCCTTAGTGAAGCCCTCTTTGTTGTTAAAGATCCCTTTAGTGAAGCCCTCTTTGTTGTTAAAGGCCCCCTTAGTGAAGCCCTCTTTGTTGTTAAAGGTCACCTTAGTGAAGCCCTCTTTGTTTTTTAAATGTCCCCTTAGTGAAGCCCTAATTGTTGTTAAAGGCCCCCTTAGTGAAGCCATCTTTGTTGTTAAAGGTCCCCTTAGTGAAGCTAATAGGTTCAGTTAACAGTACATAGGGGCAAGTCCTTCAACGGCTTGTTAAAAAAATGGTTTAGTCTCGATGTGAGAAGGGCCGACTCGAAGGCGACTGTGAATCAAACATGGTGACATAAATTTGTATCCTTTCTGAAGACAATAGGTGGATTGGATGAGAATATCTTGCTGGTGTCTGCAAGTCGTAATTCCTTAAGAATATTTTTTTGGTATTCACACCGTGAGTGTGGTAGGTAAGGATGGGTTTTGTGCGGGTGTTAGGTCAGGGTGGGTTTTGCGAGGGTGTTAGGGAAGGGTGGGTTTTGTGAGGGTGTGAGGTAAGTGTGGGTTTTGTGAGGTGTTAGGTCAGGGTGGGTTTTGTGAGGGTGTTAGGTCAGGGTTGGTTTTGTGAGGGTGTTAGGGAAGGGTGGGTTTTGTGAGGGTGTGAGGTAAGGGTGGGTTTTTATTCGACCCTCATTTTGGTTTAAACGAGATTTGAAAACTTCTCAGACTACGTCTTATGAAGATTTTTTGAACAGGGACAGGACAACGAAAGGACTGACAGCTTCCGCTCCAGAATTTATCCTGAGACTTCCCCCCCCCCCCCCCCCAGTTTCTGCAATGAAAAGTGTTGCCACACTCATTCGTATAATGATGCTTTCAAATCTCAACCAAAGAACAGGCAAATAACAGATTTCCAGGTGTACGACCGACTTTGACTTGAATTTCTAAAGTAAAGCAACCCCACACCCCTCTCCTTGACGTCCCTGTGAGGTTTTTTTTTTGGTTTTTATTTCATGGGGATAACAGGGACAACAGAGATTCCAGTTTCCGAGTCAGTCTCCTGTAAAGCACCTGATCCGACAATGGAAGATTAAAAAAAAAAATCGCCTTCGAGACTGATTAACTCACAGTGTCGTGATATTATCAATCTAATGTTAGTCATTAGATGTCTGGTAATGGCGGCACCAAACTCCAAACCCTTTTATGCCAAGGTCATTAATCCATCGAAAAACAATCCTCGCTATCTCTTCCCTCCCCCCCCTCCCCCACATCCCCCACTCCAACCAAAAGCTCCTGGCGGGAAGGCTAAGAAGATTCCCTCGTGTCTCGTGTGTTCCGATTCGTTTTGCGTGAACGCCTCGCAGTTTCCCAGTCATATTCAATCCTTCATAAAGTACATTCAGTTTGTTGAGTCTTTTGGTTTCGACCGGGATGTCGTAGTCGAGGGGGTAACCGTGCCGCATTAGAGTTAATTTCATCAGCATATTTCTCCGTCCGCCCCTTTTAATGCAGAGCTAAGCACCCTGATCGCCATTAACGTATTGTTACGTCCCGCGTTAACCTCTTTTTACGTCCCGTTCGAACAATGGTGTGCTGGTAGAGTATTGTATGAGGGAGGCGGGGAGATACGTGATGGTTCATCTCCCAAATAAATTGGGGGGAAGAAAAGAGCAGCAGTCTCGTATCTCCACGTGGGACCAGACTCTTTTTTTTAATTACTCCGGTACTACACCCCCCTTCCCTGCCACCCCCCCCCCAATCCAACAGTGACAGTATCAGACGTCACTATGACCAGGACCCGGCACACCCGGACAGGTGCTTATCATGCTAATATGGACGTTTCTATTCGTCTCGTGTAACCCGAGTTTGGCCTCGGCGATCTCGACCAGGTCGATTCAAAGGGCCAGTGGTCCCGGGAGGCGCTCTCAAATTCATAGTCGCGCTTGTGATGGGCCACTTTTTGATAAACTAAAAGGCTGAAATTGGACGCAGTGGCGGACACACTGGATGGTAGAGTCAAAGGAAGAGGGAGGGATAGGGGAGAGAGAACGCCACGTGACTGTTATGAAGTGATAGTTCACGCGCATGTTGTATGTTGTAAAATGATTTATGTATCAAATATTTGTATCCTTGATTTGATCATACTGCATTCGTCGTTCTTGAAAAGAAAATGCCCCCCCCAACAATAATAAAAGAAAATGCCCCCCCCAACAATAATAAAGAAAATGCCCCCCCCCCAACAATAATAAAAGAAAATGCCACCCCCAACAATAATAAAAGAAAATGCCACCCCCAACAATAATAAAAGAAAATGCCCCTTCCAACAATAATAAAGAAAATGCCCCCCCCCCAACAATAATAAAAGAAAATGCCCCCCCCCAACAATAATAAAAGAAAATGCCACCCCCCAACAATAATAAAAGAAAATGCCCCCCCAACAATAATAAAGAAAATGCCCCCCCCAACAATAATAAAAGAAAATGCCCCCCCCCCCAACAATAATAATTATAGAAAATCCCCCCCCCAACAATAATAAAAGAAAATGCCCCCCAACAATAATAAAAGAAAATGCCCCCCCCCCAACAATAATAAAAGAAAATGCCCCCCAACAATAATAAAAGAAAATGCCCCCCCCCAACAATAATAAAAGAAAATGCCCCCCCCCCAACAATAATAAAAGAAAATGCCCCCCCCCAACAATAATAAAAGAAAATGCCCCCCCCCAACAATAATAAAAGAAAATGCCCCCCAACAATAATAAAAGAAAATGCCCCCCCCCCAACAATCATAAAAGAAAATGCCCCCCAACAATAAGAAAAGAAAATGCCCCGCGCAACAATAATAAAAGAAAATGCCCCCGCAACAATAATAAAAGAAAATGCCCCCCCCCCCCCGAAGCAATAATAAAAGAAAGTGCCCCCCCCCAAACAATAATAAAAGAAAGTGCCTCCCCCACATAGATGTCCGTCGTGTCAATTCTCCAAAGTCCTGTCATATGTCCATTTGGCAGCATGTTAAATCCTGATCTCTGTTTTCGCTCCTTTTTCTTATCTCGTCACACTTCAATGATTCGGTGTTTTTTGGTGTGTTTTTTTTAATGCATTATAATCTCTACCCAAAACTCGGTGATTACATTTTCCCCACAATCAAACAGACCCGCGTACGCATATGCACGTACACGTAAATTCAATCCTGGATATGGATATCAAATCTAAGAACCGTTGCTTGAAAATCTCTTCCTTTATATATATTCGGTATATTTATTGGATCAGGGAATTCGGAGAAAATTTTCTGGTAGGTAGAATTCATTTCTTTTCTTTCTGATCACATGTTACAGTTCAAATAGCAAGACTCGTAAATCATGACGACATATCGCACTTCAAAGAGAAAAGTTTTTTTTTTTTTTTTTTAAAAAAAGCTGTGTGCAGTCCTAAAACGCAACCAAACAATGGTGACGGTCCATGACTGAGGCAGACATTTAAAAAAAAAAAAATTAAAAAGGGTTTAATTGAAAATAGAACAGCGTATGACCTCCACCAATTTTTTCGTCTTTCGTAACCTCATTACATCCTAGGGGATTACCTCCCTTGGTGTCCCGCACGCCAGGTTCTCTGAGGGGACGAAATGGCTTGCCCAATAGAGAAAGAGTGAAGAGAGGGGGGGGGGGCACTACTACTAGATTAACCTCCCAGCGTTAGTTCATTGTAGAACGCATTGAGCCGAGATAAATCATTAGATTTAACACTGCGATGTGTGGTATTAGTCCCGGGAAACATAAGCCCGGCATGGATCTGATATCGTGTCCTACGGTCTGAAAAGGGTTAAAAGGCCGGGGCCCCGGCGTAAATCAGGTGGAGTCGGTCTGGGGGCTCGGTACTCCAATTACTTTGAGCTCGGCTCTTTACTGGATGGCGTTAGAAGGGATGCGCAGATTATAGGTTTTAAACCACTGACAGGGGGTAGGGGGCCGGTGCGGTTTGAGAAATTTACCTAAATATTTGCTGATCGCAGCAGTGAGTGTGTGTTTGTTTTGTGTGTATGTGAGTGTATGATGTCGTGTGCGGTGGAGAAATGGGTGGGGGTGTTACTGGGTACTGTGTAGAAGCGTTTAACGCGAGGGCTAGCTTTTTGGATATTGTAATCTCAAAACGGAAATTAGATATGGCAGATATGTTAAGCTCAAAATGTGTGGCGATGTTGTCAGACGGGGGGGGGGGGGATTAGGGAGTCACGAGGAATGTCGTCAACCTGAGGGGGGAGGGTTACTTACATCTTCAAGTAGAGGCGTGGTGTAGTTGGCTATGCTTACATATGTAAGTAAAGTCGTGGTGTTGTATAGGGTATGCCTACATCTTCAACTCGTATGCCAAGTTGGTAGATAAAGACATGTTGGTAAAGACATATGGCATTGGAAAATGTTGAAAGGTTTGTGGGATTTGGGAGGGGGGGGGTGGAGGAAAGGGTATGAGACAAACCACCGGCAAGTCACGCATTGCACACCATACCCGATTTTAGGTTCCGCTTTGTGCCTTTATGTGTTGCACTAACCCGCACCGGAAACAGAATACTCATTGGTAACCTGACTGGGTGGGCTACATGAACAATGAATGTTACAAATAGGTCTCATCACTTGCCCATAACCATTGTCGATCCAAAAAAGGAAACAGCGGCAGGGGCATGTGACACGTGGCCCACTCACGTGACCAGCCAACATGCCGTCGGCATGAAACTGCCAAGGAAAAGTTATAGAACCGTAACGACCTTAATAACTGTGATTGCTCTTTTCGGCCATGACACACATGGAGATAATTTGTGCCAGACACACACACACACACACACAAAGGCGGCCAACCAAACTGGCAGTAATATAAAAACCATTATCGTCAACTGGGTTGTGTGAACCTAATGACACATTACTTGGAAGAAAGGCCGTTTCGTTATTGTGTAGTCATTAAGCTTAAACTGTTTCATGGAAATGTAAAGTGTTACAGCACAGCCCCACGTGTAGACCCCGATGACCCCAATTTCGGCTCAAAGCAGAGTTTTAGAGTATAGCTGTCTCCCCTACCGATATTTCTATGTCGTAACTAGTTAACTGATTCCAATGTTCTGTTCTACTCTGTTGATTGAATACCTAGAATTTCTATTCTTTAAAAAACATGATTCATTGTCTCTAAATAAGACGGTCGACTGCGACCGGTAGACGTCCCAGAGAAACAAGAGCGACAAAGGACTTCCCCTGTACGCGTGGATTAAATATTTTTTACATTCCTTTTATCATACGTATTCGCATGCTGTAAGTTGATAGAACATGTATTTCCGTGTATTTGATTTTGTACTTTATAGCAGAATTGTTAGTATTACTAAATTGATTATTCTTAATATCACTAACGTTGGTATCGTTTTTTTTCTCCGTCCATGTGTTTTCAGTCCCATCGTTTTCTGACCAGCCAAATTTTAAAACACCAGATTCAGTTTGTGCAACTGTATACGGTACGTAATAAAAAATTGGTGCTCTGTCTCTTGGGCAGTGGTGTTAAAAAGAGAGCGATTGTCCTGAGTTTAGAGCAATAATGGGCTATTTCACACTCTTAGTGCCCAGCATGACTGTTTAGGGTTCAAGTTAGGTTTAGCGATATATTTAGGGTTTAGGTTATGTTTAGGGATATATTTAGGGTTCAGGTTAGGTTTAGGGATATATTTAGGGTTTAGGTTATGTTTAGGGATATATTTAGGGTTCATGTTAGGTTTAGGGATATATTTAGGGTTCAGGTTAGGTTTAGGGATATATTTAGGGTTCAGGTTAGGTTTAGGGATACATTTAGGGTTCAGGTTAGGTTTAGGGAAATATTTAGGGTTCAGGTTAGGTTTAGAGATATATTTAGGGTTTAGGTTAGGTTTAGGGATACATTTAGGGTTCAGGTTAGGTTTAGGGGATACATTTAGGAAATTTTTTTCATTATTATTTAACGTTTTATTCTTAATTTTACGGGTCGCGGCAATCAAGATGGCGGTCGTGTGAGACATCGCGAAACTAATTCTCATCAAATAAAGCCAATACTCATTTCTCTGAAGTTACCAGGAGCGTGCGATGTGACGATCGAGATTATCATCAGAGCCGTAACGCAACGTCCACAAAGCGGGGGGGGGGGGGGGGAGAAGAGATTAATTAGAACCACCGGTGTGCCCCGCACCACCCCTGCTACCAATAATCCCTGTAATCCAGGGCCGCGCACAATTATTGGCCCCCTACAAAAGACGCCCCCGGTCGCGTTAAGTCATGGATCTGTCGCCGGTTTCTTCCAGCTTGAAGCGAAACTCGAGACCTGTTTACACAGTCTTCTCTCCCCCCTCCCCCTGCTCAGAGAGCTGCACGCTTTTGTAGTTTGTAGGAGTATCGTCCGTCTACTGCGGTGGCCCAGACCTACTGCGCTCTAATTTATAGACGTGCATACACTAATTAGTTCTCCGCCATTGCATCCGGCGGTCTTCGGCAAACGGGCGACATACGATACGGCATACTCCACACCTCCACTCACCTTTACACCGAGCGTCACACTTCGTACCACCCCCGCCCCACGCCCCCTCCCCCTAATCAGCCCGCCCCCAACCCCCCCTCACGTAGACTGGGACGTATTGCGCACGGTCGGCCGAGGGAAAAACGGAAAAATCTCCAAGCCAATATCTTGCTTCGTCAGCCTCTTTGTAACTCTTCGTTCAATCTTTCTTAAAGGGGAATGACGAAAATAACAAACGCCTGGCGAAGGCTGCAAGAGGCCACTTAGCCTACATTTACTATCTCAAGATTCGGGGGAAAGATTTACAAAATTTGAAGTAGGGGGGAATAGTCAGGTACCTGTTAAGAATAATTAAGTTATGCAAGTTTGCATTCTGTAGTTGATTCTGTAGTTGAACGTTCACATCACCGCGCCGTTCCAATTAAAGTACCCTAAATTTTCAACTTCACAGCTTTCCGCATGATCCAACGGACGGGTATCTGATGCGCCGTTAGCTACGGCCAATGTTTTGGGGGATTCTTTCTTCGAACCGAGCATGTATGCTGGATTTTTTTTGACAAACGGGGTGGGGGGGAAGGGTGAGGGGTTTCTCACAAATGGAACGTTAACGCCTCACTTATGATTTTAAGATATCTGATTTTAAGACGAACAGTTTTTTTCATGGTCCCGCGATGCATCTCTCAAATATCATAAGGTGGGCATGTTAAGGGAATGCTGTATGAAGAGAGTGATGTACTAAGAGAGTGATGTACCATAAAGCGAGTACTGTATGAAGAGAGTGATGTACTAAGAGAGTACTGTATGAAGAGAGTGCGGTACTAAGAGAGTACTGTATGAAGAGAGTGCGGTACTAAGAGAGTACTGTATGAAGAGAGTGCTGTACTAAGAGAGTACTGTATGAAGAGAGTGCGGTACTAAGAGAGTACTGTATGAAGAGAGTGCGGTACTAAGAGAGTACTGTATGAAGAGAGTGCGGTACTAAGAGAGTACTGTATGAAGAGAGTGCGGTACTAAGAGAGTACTGTATGAAGAGAGTGCTGTACTAAGAGAGTACTGTATGAAGAGAGTACGGTACTAAGAGAGTACTGTATGAAGAGAGTGCGGTACTAAGAGAGTGCGGTACTAAGAGAGTACTGTACTAAGAGAGTACTGTATGAAGAGAGTGCGGTACTAAGAGAGTACTGTATGAAGAGAGTGCGGTACTAAGAGAGTACTGTATGAAGAGAGTGCTGTACTAAGAGAGTACTGTATGAAGAGAGTGCGGTACTAAGAGAGTGCTGTACTAAGAGAGTACTGTATGAAGAGAGTGCGGTACTAAGAGAGTACTGTACTAAGAGAGTACTGTACTAAGAGAGTACTGTATGAAGAGAGTGCGGTACTAAGAGAGTACTGTATGAAGAGAGTGCGGTACTAAGAGAGTACTGTATGAAGAGAGTGCGGTACTAAGAGAGTACTGTATGAAGAGAGTGCGGTACTAAGAGAGTACTGTATGAAGAGAGTGATGTACTAAGAGAGTACTGTATGAAGAGAGTGCGGTACTAAGAGAGTACTGTATGAAGAGAGTGCGGTACTAAGAGAGTACTGTATGAAGAGAGTGCTGTACTAAGAGAGTACTGTATGAAGAGAGTGATGTACTAAGAGAGTACTGTATGAAGAGAGTGCGGTACTAAGAGAGTACTGTATGAAGAGAGTGCGGTACTAAGAGAGTACTGTATGAAGAGAGTGCGGTACTAAGAGAGTACTGTATGAAGAGAGTGCTGTACTAAGAGAGTACTGTATGAAGAGAGTGCGGTACTAAGAGAGTACTGTACTAAGAGAGTGCTGTACTAAGAGAGTACTGTACTAAGAGAGTGCTGTACTAAGAGAGTACTGTACTAAGAGAGTGCTGTACTAAGAGAGTACTGTATGAAGAGAGTGCGGTACTAAGAGAGTACTGTACTAAGAGAGTGCTGTACTAAGAGAGTACTGTACTAAGAGAGTGCGGTTCTAAGAGAGTACTGTATGAAGAGAGTGCGGTACTAAGAGAGTACTGTATGAAGAGAGTGCGGTACTAAGAGAGTACTGTACTAAGAGAGTGCTGTACTAAGAGAGTACTGTACTAAGAGAGTACTGTACTAAGAGAGTGCTGTACTAAGAGAGTACTGTACTAAGAGAGTGCGGTACTAAGAGAGTACTGTATGAAGAGAGTGCGGTACTAAGAAAGTACTGTATGAAGAGAGTGCGGTACTAAGAGAGTACTGTACTAAGAGAGTGCTGTACTAAGAGAGTACTGTACTAAGAGAGTGCGGTACTAAGAGAGTACTGTATGAAGAGAGTGCGGTACTAAGAGAGTACTGTATGAAGAGAGTGCGGTACTAAGAGAGTACTGTACTAAGAGACTGCTGTACTAAGGGAGTACTGTACTAAGAGAGTGCGGTACTAAGAGAGTACTGTACTAAGAGAGTGCTGTATGAAGAGAGTACTGTACTAAGAGAGTACTGTATGAAGAGAGTGCTGTACTAAGAGAGTACTGTATGAAGAGAGTGCTGTACTAAGAGAGTACTGTATGAAGAGAGTACTGTATGAAGAGAGTGCTGTACTAAGAGAGTACTGTATGAAGAGAGTACTGTATGAAGAGAGTACTGTATGAAGAGAGTACTGTATGAAGAGAGTGCTGTACTAAGAGAGTACTGTATGAAGAGAGTACTGTACTAAGAGAGTGCTGTATGAAGAGAGTACTGTACTAAGAGAGTACTGTATGAAGAGAGTGCTGTACTAAGAGAGTACTGTACTAAGAGAGTGCTGTATGAAGAGAGTACTGTATGAAGAGAGTGCTGTATGAAGAGAGTGCTGTACGAGGAGAGTGCTACACTAAGAGAGTGCTGCACTAAGAAAGTACTGTATGAAGAGAGTACTGTATGAAGAGAGTGCTGTATGAAGAGAGTGCTGTATGAAGAGAGTGCTGTACGAGGAGAGTGCTACACTAAGAGAGTGCTGTACTAAGAGAGTACTGTATGAAGAGAGTACTGTATGAAGAGAGTACTGTATGAAGAGAGAACTGTATGAAGAGAGTGCTGTACTAAGAGAGTACTGTATGAAGAGAGTACTGTACTAAGAGAGTGCTGTATGAAGAGAGTACTGTACTAAGAGAGTACTGTATGAAGAGAGTGCTGTACTAAGAGAGTACTGTACTAAGAGAGTGCTGTATGAAGAGAGTACTGTATGAAGAGAGTGCTGTATGAAGAGAGTGCTGTATGAAAAGAGTACTGTATGAAGAGAGTACTGTATGAAGAGAGTGCTGTACGAGGAGAGTGCTACACTAATAAAGTACTGTATGATGATAGTGCTATATGAAGATGGTGCTATATGGAGAGAGTGATGTACTAAGAGAGTGCTGTATTTAGAGAGCTACTGATTTCTTTGTATGAACAACATAAACATAAACTCCAAAAGGATCACATAAATGGACATTTAAAACATTTTCTTTTCCCGTTCCACTTTTTTTTCTCCCTGTTTGAGTTCAAGAGTACCAGCCAAAAGACTTTGGATTACCCTCACCCACCCACAGCCCCACCCCAGCCCCACAAAAATTTAATTTAAAAATCGGTCCATTTATTCCAGATACCGTATTCCAACATCTCTTTAAATTTATATGCAAAATAGAAACGAAAATTAAATTGAAATAGTTTTGCTGTCTGTCAGTCAGGCGAGACGGTCAGGAAACAGAAACCACAAAAATCTTTTTAGATATCATTGAAAATAATGATAAAATAAAATCAGAAACATGGACCATCCACTGCTATCGGACCATCTGTAAAAAAAACTGATACGTAGGAGTACCGTTGCCGTTGGCTTTTGCTGGGACTTCCCTGCAAATGAGATCCGACCGCCTGATAGGACATGACTTAAATGGCGAGAGGGGGGGGGGGTTAGAGAGAATATTGGACCGCGTAACCTGACCAGCGTTTCGCAACGGGAACACAATTAGATATGGCTAAACTCATTATGGCTTATGTAGCGATAATCTCCGCCCGCCTCGCGCCCCCCCCCCTTCCCGTTTCCATGATGTCAAATCTCCAACCTCGCGCCCCCACCCCTTCGCCCCCACCCCGCACCCCTGACATCAAATCTCTTCAGTTATTTTACATTCACACCCCCAACGCGGTGTTTCATTAGAAGGTAATTATTTTCAGGCATAAATTACGAGTCATTATAATAATTTGCATTCGATTCGGGTGTGAATAATATATTGTGTGACTCCAGCGTTTAAAGTGTCTAGTTTGTTCATTTGACTACGGAGATATATTTAGATGAATAAAAAAATAAAAATACAGAAATAAGCAGAATAATTTTGTTTCGACTTGTAACAACATGCGTTTGATTGAAAAAGGAGGGGGGATATAAATATATTTTTTTTTTTAAACCCGTAATCCCGCTTTATCGGTCTGCGCCTTAAAAATCCACAACCCGCCAGACCGATATATCGATCTCCCATACCTTACCATAGATCGACAGTACGTATGTAAGATGTGTTATACTGTAAATACTGAGTTGATGGTTTATCACGTGACTTGGGAAAGGTCACAGTAATGGCCGCGCCCATGGTTGCATTGTTTTTGTTATGTTTTAGTAATGTTTTTCGATGTATAGAAGTGGCGAAAATGCAATAATTACTTTTCTCAAGGGCACAAACTAGAGTAGTTTTATGATAATGTAAATAATTTAGATAATATTTATTTTAAAAAAGGAGTGAAATAAGTAAATAGACAATGATAGTGACGATCGATTGACTACAACGGCAACGTCTAGTTCTAGTGCCAAACGCATGACTCCCAACGCAACGGGAGCTGCCACTAACATGATTACTAGTTGCTGTTAATGGATATGAAGCTTGGGTGGTCACCAAAACCCATGCCGATGATTTTAGCTACGCGGCCGTGAGAAAGCCGCTCCTAGGCAACCATTTCGTCCCGCCACTACCAACGTCCCGACCGAAAGACTCCCTGGGCGGTGGGGAGTGGTAACGCAACACCAACCCCACGGAGTGGAAGCAAAGCCGTCCTGCCCTACAGAGAGTGGACTGCGGACGCTTTAAACGCAGCGTCCTCGGTCGACCGGGCCTCCCATAGGTCAAGGGGGAGGTTCCCGGCGCCCTTCCGCACGGGCTTGCGTCGGGTTAAGTCCTTCAGTGCTCTGGATTGTGTGTGGGGGGGGGGGCGCCGGGGGGGGCATTAAGAGCTCGCGCTCGACGGCCCACCGACTCCATCTCTTATGCGACATTTTCAGTTCTAGTGCTATCGATGTGTTGTTAGGGAATAAACTAAACAAGGTCTACCCCTTAATTCTAGTCTTGGCTTTTATGAAAAATCAGGGCCGTATAAATGACCTTTTACTATGACATTTTACAACATTTCTAAGACAATTTTATTTCTGTGATACATTTCATAACTAACAGACACATTTAGAAATGAAATAAATAAAATTTATTTTAATTTTATAATCAATTGATTTTGTTTGCTTGTGTGTCAGTGTGTGGACAATTTCTCCCAGGAGCCCAGGGGAATGGGTATTTTAGGCCCAGGAGCCAAGAGTTCCAAGGGTTAAATATATAATTGTGTTCTTAGGCAATTCGACAATATCGTTTTAAGAGCTACGTGTATATTGAATCTTTAAAAAAATATTATAGTGTAAGGGAAAGATTCTCTTACATAATTTCAGTCACATCATATATTTATATATATAAATATATATAAATCGATTTAAGCTCCTTCTTTCTCTCGTTCATTCGTCCGCCCTTCTGTATATACAGTATATGCGCCACAAGTAACAGAAGTGCAACTCACGCATCTTGTACGGGGACATGTGTCTGTCAAAGGAGCCATGCATCGCTCTGTACTATAGCCGCCGAGTATTGGGCAGGTGTAGTTGGATAAGGGCCTTTCGGCCCAGGGGGGGGGGGGGAAATAGTTGAGCATTATATTCGCCCATACGTGTACAGAAGTGTTCGTGATTAAGGTCCGAGTCTGATCAAAAGCGTCCCAATTATTCCGGGAACGCTTTTAGGACGTCAAGGTTTGACGCGGCTGGGGCTGTTAAGTCTTACGAAATTTTGCCGTGTTCTGGAAAGGTATTCCGTCTACAGAAGGGGAAGTCTGATCCACTAAGTATGAATGGATGTATGATCCACCAAGTAAGCGTGAATGTCTGATCCACCAAGTCAGCGTGAATGTGATCCGCCAACTAAGCGTGAATGTGATCCACCAACTAAGCGTGAATGTGATCCACCAAGTAAGCGTGTATGTGATCAACCAACTAAGCGTGTATGTGATCCACCAACTAAGCGTGAATGTGATCAACCAACTAAGCGTGAATGTGATCCACCAAGTAATCATGAATGTGATCCACCAAGTAAGCATGAATGTGATCCACCAAGTAAGCGTGAATGTGATCCACCAAGTAAGCATGAATGTGATCCACCAAGTAAGCATGAATGTGATCCACCAAGTAAGCATGAATGTGATCCACCAAGTAAGCATGAATGTGATCCACCAAGTAAGCATGAATGTGATCCACCAAGTAAGCATGAATGTGATCCACCAAGTAAGCATGAATGTGATCCACCAAGTAAGCATGAATGTGATCCACCAAGTAAGCATGAATGTGATCCACCAAGTAAGCATGAATGTGATCCACCAAGTAAGCATGAATGTGATCCACCAAGTAAGCGTGAATGTGATCAACCAACTAAGCGTGAATGTGATTCACCAAGTAAGCGTGAATGTGATCCACCAAGTAAGCATGAATGTGATCCACCAAGTAAGCATGAATGTGATCCACCAAGTAAGCATGAATGTGATCCACCAAGTAAGCATGAATGTGATCCACCAAGTAAGCATGAATGTGATCCACCAAGTAAGCATGAATGTGATCCACCAAGTAAGCATGAATGTGATCCACCAAGTAAGCATGAATGTGATCCACCAAGTAAGCATGAATGTGATCCACCAAGTAAGCATGAATGTGATCCACCAAGTAAGCATGAATGTGATCCACCAAGTAAGCATGAATGTGATCCACCAAGTAAGCATGAATGTGATCCACCAAGTAAGCATGAATGTGATCCACCAAGTAAGCATGAATGTGATCCACCAAGTAAGCATGAATGTGATCCACCAACTAAGCGTGAATGTGATCCACCAAGTAAGCGTGAATGTGATCAACCAACTAAGCGTGAATGTGATCCACCAAGTAAGCGTGTATGTGATCCACCAAGTAAGCGTGTATGTGATCCACCAAGTAAGCATGAATGTGATCCACCAAGTAAGCATGAATGTGATCCACCAAGTAAGCATTAATGTGATCCACCAAGTAAGCATGAATGTGATTCACCAATTAAGCGTGAATGTGATCCACCAAGTAAGCATGAATGTGATCCACCAAGTAAGCATGAATGTGATCAACCAACTAAGCGTGAATGTGATCCACCAATTAAGCATGAATGTGATCCACCAAGTAAGCGTGAATATGATCAACCAACTAAGCGTGTATGTGATCAACCAACTAAGCGTGTATGTGATCAACCAACTAAGCGTGAATGTGATCCACCAAGTAAGCATGAATGTGATCCACCAAGTAAGCGTGAATATGATCCACCAACTAAGCGTGAATGTGATCAACCAACTAAGCGTGTATGTGATCAACCAACTAAGCGTGAATATGATCAACCAACTAAGCGTGTATGTGATCAACCAACTAAGCGTGAATATGATCAACCAACTAAGCGTGTATGTGATCAACCAACTAAGCGTGAATATGATCAACCAACTAAGCGTGAATGTGATCAACCAACTAAGCGTGAATATGATCAACCAACTAAGCGTGTATGTGATCAACCAACTAAGCGTGTATGTGATCAACCAACTAAGCGTGAATGTGATTCACCAAGTAAGCGTGAATGTGATCCACCAAGTAAGCGTGAATGTGATCCACCAAGTAAGCGTGAATGTGATCCACCAAGTAAGCGTGAATGTGATCCACCAAGTAAGCATGAATGTGATCCACCAAGTAAGCATGAATGTGATTCACCAAGTAAGCGTGAATGTGATACACCAACTAAGCGTGAATGTGATTCACCAAGTAAGCGTGAATGTGATACACCAACTAAGCGTGAATGTGATTCACCAAGTAAGCGTGAATGTGATTCACCAAGTAAGCGTGAATGTGATACACCAACTAAGCGTGAATGTGATTCACCAAGTAAGCGTGAATGTGATTCACCAAGTAAGCGTGAATGTGATACACCAACTAAGCGTGAATGTGATTCACCAAGTAAGCGTGAATGTGATACACCAAGTAAGCGTGAATGTGATTCACCAAGTAAGCGTGAATGTGATTCACCAAGTAAGCGTGAATGTGATACACCAACTAAGCGTGAATGTGATTCACCAAGTAAGCGTGAATGTGATTCACCAAGTAAGCGTGAATGTGATACACCAACTAAGCGTGAATGTGATTCACCAAGTAAGCGTGAATGTGATTCACCAACTAAGCGTGAATGTGATTCACCAAGTAAGCGTGAATGTGATACACCAACTAAGCGTGAATGTGATTCACCAAGTAAGCGTGAATGTGATTCACCAAGTAAGCGTGAATGTGATTCACCAAGTAAGCGTGAATGTGATACACCAACTAAGCGTGAATGTGATTTACCAAGTAAGCGTGAATGTGATTCACCAACTAAGCGTGAATGTGATTCACCAAGTAAGCGTGAATGTAATACACCAACTAAGCGTGAATGTGATTCACCAAGTAAGCGTGAATGTGATTCACCAACTAAGCGTGAATGTGATTCACCAAGTAAGCGTGAATGTGATACACCAACTAAGCGTGAATGTGATTCACCAAGTAAGCGTGAATGTGATTCACCAACTAAGCGTGAATGTGATTCACCAAGTAAGCGTGAATGTGATTCACCAAGTAAGCGTGAATGTGATACACCAACTAAGCGTGAATGTGATTCACCAAGTAAGCGTGAATGTGATTCACCAACTAAGCGTGAATGTGATTCACCAAGTAAGCGTGAATGTGATACACCAACTAAGCGTGAATGTGATTCACCAAGTAAGCGTGAATGTGATTCACCAAGTAAGCGTGAATGTGATTCACCAAGTAAGCGTGAATGTGATTCACCAAGTAAGCGTGAATGTGATACACCAACTAAGCGTGAATGTGATTCACCAAGTAAGCGTGAATGTGATTCACCAACTAAGCGTGAATGTGATTCACCAAGTAAGCGTGAATGTGATACACCAACTAAGCGTGAATGTGATTCACCAAGTAAGCGTGAATGTGATTCACCAACTAAGCGTGAATGTGATTCACCAAGTAAGCGTGAATGTGATACACCAACTAAGCGTGAATGTGATTCACCAAGTAAGCGTGAATGTGATTCACCAACTAAGCGTGAATGTGATCCCCCAAGTAAGCGTGAATGTGATTCACCAACTAAGCGTGAATGTGATACACCAAGTAAGCTTGAATGTGATCCACCAAGTAATCTTGTATGTGATCCACCAAGTAAGCGTGAATGTGATCCACCAAGTAAGCTTGAATGTGATCCACCAAGTAAGCTTGAATGTGATCCACCAAGTAAGCTTGAATGTGATCCACCAAGTAAGCGTGATCGTGATCCATCGAGTAAGCTTGAATGTGATCCACCAAGTAAGCGTGAATGTGATCCACCAAGTAAGCGTGAATGTGATCCACCAAGTAAGCTTGAATGTGATCCACCAAGTAAGCTTGAATGTGATCCACCAAGTAAGCTTGAATGTGATCCACCAAGTAAGCTTGAATGTGATCCACCAAGTAAGCGTGAATGTGATCCACCAAGTAAGCGTGAATGTGATCCACCAAGTAAGCGTGAATGTGATCCACCAAGTAAGCATGAATGTGATTCACCAAGTAAGCGTGAATGTGATTCACCAAGTAAGCGTGAATGTGATACACCAACTAAGCGTGAATGTGATTCACCAAGTAAGCATGAATGTGATTCACCAAGTAAGCTTGAATGTGATCCACCAAGTAAGCGTGAATGTGATTCACCAAGTAAGCGTGAATGTGATCCACCAAGTAAGCGTGAATGTGATCCACCAAGTAAGCTTGAATGTGATCCACCAAGTAAGCTTGAATGTGATTCACCAAGTAAGCTTGAATGTGATTCACCAAGTAAGCGTGAATGTGATTCACCAAGTAAGCGTGAATGTCATCAACCAAGTAAGCGTGAATGTGATACACCAACTAAGCGTGAATGTGATCCACCAAGTAAGCTTGAATGTGATCCACCAAGTAAGCTTGAATGTGATCCACCAAGTAAGCTTGAATGTGATCCACCAAGTAAGCGTGAATGTGATCCACCAAGTAAGCGTGAATGTGATCCACCAAGTAAGCGTGAATGTGATCCACCAAGTAAGCATGAATGTGATTCACCAAGTAAGCGTGAATGTGATTCACCAAGTAAGCGTGAATGTGATACACCAACTAAGCGTGAATGTGATTCACCAAGTAAGCATGAATGTGATTCACCAAGTAAGCTTGAATGTGATCCACCAAGTAAGCGTGAATGTGATTCACCAAGTAAGCGTGAATGTGATCCACCAAGTAAGCTTGAATGTGATCCACCAACTAAGCGTGAATGTGATCCACCAAGTAAGCATGAATGTGATCCACCAAGTAAGCTTGAATGTGATCCACCAAGTAAGCGTGAATGTGATTCACCAACTAAGCGTGAATGTGATACACCAAGTAAGCTTGAATGTGATCCACCAAGTAAGCTTGAATGTGATCCACCAACTAAGCGTGAATGTGATCCACCAAGTAAGCATGAATGTGATTCACCAAGTAAGCGTGAATGTGATCCACCAAGTAAGCGTGAATGTGATACACCAAGTAAACGTGAATGTGATACACCAATGTCGAAAATTCTATTCTTCTTATCTATATATATATCTGGTCCCCAGAATGTCGAAATTGGTACTTTCAGAACAGAGGGTATATATATAGATAAAGGTCCCTAGCGCTACGTTGATTAGTATTACTATGACTATGTCTAGGGAATGATTACTACAATCAACAGTTATACCAAATTAATCCTCACTCACAATAACGCTACTATTACTAACAAAACACCAGTGGTTCAGCCACAGATAATTATTTTAATTAGTAAAATACTAAATACATATAGAAACATACAAATAATAATACTTAATGTCGATACAAATACAATGCTTTACTAATAACTCGATGTTATGATGCTGGACGTTCGGTGGAACGGTCGTCTCGGCTTGCCCTCTCTTGCCTGTTTCTCGTCTGCTATACACACTGCCAGACTCTTACAGCACACACAAAGCCCTGGAAGGGTCGCCACTGGTCACTCAGCTGTGCAGGGGGTGGGGAGGAACTGCTCGCCACGCTCTGCTACCTCTACAACACTTCTGTTTGGGTCGTCTGCTGACCTTATCTCTTTAGTGCGTTACTCGCTCGTTATTATCTGCCTAGTGCAATTACTGCGTCAAGGTTAAACTGTTAACCGCGGACGTCTTATACAGTACTGAGTTCTAGTCTACTGCTATGGCATATGCTTCTATAGCCCTGAGCCTAATCTCATTCAACTGACTGAACTGAGCTAACGTACTAACTGTATTAACTTACTAAACTAACTACTTCAACTGTACTAACTAACTACTAACTAACTGGCTGTAAAGAGAATAATAGATACAACATAAGCTACAACTAAGAATTACAGTCTTATCACAATATTACTAATCATACATATAACGTAGTATTCTAACAATGACTTGATAACTAACTATAATCCTAACATATCCTCTAACAAAATGCTAACATTACAAACATGTGAAACTAACAACAATAATACTGTTACCAACCCTACGACACTTGATTGGACGCACTCCAAAAAGCAAATAGTCATAAGCCAGGCTCATACTTGTCTGTCAATTACACTACCGTAATTACAGGGACGAGATAGAGCGACTAACTGACTTACAACTCTATATATACTCGGATCGAACTAACGCTGACCTAAGTCCAGTTAACGGTGACCTCTGGGTCATACATATGATTAATATATTATATGCTAATTTTTCGTCTGGTCAACCAATGGTTCACCAGCTGACCCTAGGTCACAAGCTTGGTCGCACGCTGACCATTTTTCTGGTTGACCGGGAACTTCCATTGTTTCTGACTATGAGTCATTATTATCATCAGTACTTGCCTAATTGAGTCGATCACGTGACAAGCGACTGACAAGTGACCGGTAGGTTGTGTGAGCCAGCGGGTCTCACACAAGTGAGGACCAGCGGGTCTCAACAACCAAGTAAGCGGTGGGTAGGTGTACAACGTTTCATTTCAGTGGGACACAAGGAAAGGGATCAAAATTGAGATGCAAGATTTGACCCCAACAAATTAACAGACAAAATCGCAATTTAAATGAAAGCATGTAAAAAAATGAAGGGTAATATTCGGAGAGACTGCAATCAGGTTAGCACAATAGGAAATTAGTAAAACACAGTAAGGTTAAACCTGAAAAAAAAGGAACGCAACAAAACAACGAACGCGTCGGCAGGAAGCCTTCATCAGGGAATAAACAGAAAAAAAACTAATCTATATTATTTTTCTTTTAATTGTTCACACTTACTTGGTGGATGAGATATTCACGCTTACTTGGTGTATCACATTCACTACCTGACCTCCATTAGAGCTGAAACCTTTGTGAACACGGACTCAAAATTTACGAAATAAAACAATATTTAAAAAAACGATTTAAAAAAACGTTTTTCCCCGAAACTTAACTAAAAAGTATAAACTTAATACCCACCGACTAAAATAAAATGGGACGCCCATGTAAATACAATGACGTTTAATGAACCTTTCTTAGGTTGCTTTGTCCTTTTGTCATTTTGCGAGTGGTCAAATATTGAATCCCAATTTTGACCCACCTCCTGATCTCCAGCTGAGCTGAAACAAAGAAGTGAAGGTTAAGACCATCACTAAAGTCAAGGAAGGTGTGTCAACTCCTCCGCTCTACTAGATTGGCAATCCATCAGTTCTTTCACACGTTGTGTTACGTCGCACTAATATTGAATTAACTCAAGTCCTTTATCACCATAAATGTAACTTTAATACGTAATTATATTCACAGGCTGTAAATTCCATAAACACATGCATATGGCGCAGGCAGCTCGCTATCAGACAGAAATAAAACACATTACTCTACGTCCACAAAGTTCCTTTCAAGACTGCAAGACGATTAAATACACGTCACAATGCACAATACAGACTAGACCAGCTGTTCTCAACCTGTGGGTCGCGACCCCTTTGGGGGTCGAACCACCCTTTCACAGGGGTCGCCTAAGACAATCGGGAAAACACACTTTAGCTACAGTTATGAAGTAGCAACGAAGATAATTTTGTGGTTGGGGGTCGCCACAACATGATCAACTGTATTAAAGGGTCCGCGGAATCAGAAAGGTTGAGAACCACTGGGCTAGACGATGCGTCACAGTGAGCATAAAAATACGTCACCGAGTCAAGCGCGGGAAGAGCGTTCACTAACCAATTCAAACTCTCAAACACACACCGTGCGAAATGAAACATAACATTTAGTGGCAACAATTATTAATGAACTCCCATACTAGACAGAAGGGACTGCGGTTGACATTCTCGCCTCCGTACGTTTGAACAGAAATATTTACCAAGTCGAGTAATGGAATTGACGTCAAAAATTCAAAACTCTTTTTTTTTTTTTTTTTAAATATTTTACATTTTTTTTTAAAAAGAACGTCAAAAGACAATATATATATTAAAAAGGAAGACTCTCTCTCCTCTTTGCAGCTCCCCCACCACCTTTCTTTCTTTTTTTTTGGGTGCACCTATTGGTATCCGGGTACCAAAAGTGAGAGGTTGGGATTAAAAAACTATTTAAAATATCATTGTTGGGTTTGTAAGAAAAATGAGGTATCAAATGAAAGATAATTGAATGGACTATATGTTTGTAAAAATAATTCTTCATTTTAACTAAAATAAACTACTACAAATGACATCCTAATAGCATTAGTCAAAATAGACCCGGACACGCAGCGCCACCATTCGCACCCGGGTACCATTAGACGCAATGCTATTCGGATGTCATTTGTGGTAGTTTATTTTAGTAAAACTAAAGAATTAAGATTCTGGTACCCGGGTACCAATAGCCACTTCTTTTTTTTTTTGGTATTATTCCCCCTCTCTCCCCCTCTCTCCCCCTCCCCCTCTCTCCCCCCTTCTCTCCCCCTCTCTCCCCCCCTCTCCCCCTCCCCCCCCCCCCCCAAAAAAAAAAAAGTCAAAGAATTCATCTGTTTGAAAGCTAAGAGAAATCCTTTCTAAGAAATGGTAGCCACGGCCACCAGCTGACAAAAAACAATGAAGATTTTAAAAAAGTTACATGTGAAGACAAATTCACAAACTCACACTCTCCAATTACCCATACTGCTCCAAATGTGTCCCACACCCCCCCCCCCCAACAGCCTGACGTCACATCCTCACACCTCACACAGCAAATCGCCGGGTATGACATGATCGTTAAGCAACCCTCCCCCCAACACACCCACACACCCCACTACCCCAACCCCCTTACCCCCAAGTCCAAGCACTTCACTATTTCTTATCGCCCGGGCGATCAAAAGTTGTCTCCCTGCCGGGGTGTCGTAAACGTGCTCCGTAGCATTACAGCAATTGTGCCCCCCCCCCCACCCCACAAACCCCATAATATTTTTTTTTTTTTTTAAAAACCCAAGTCAAAGACGTTAAATATAAAATCCAATTACTGTAACATCACAAGAGAATGGTGAACGCGTGAACAAAATCAAAATCTTGCGACCTTCTTCACCCCCCTCTTCGTCATCGAGCAGTTCCATTAAAATAAAACAAAACCCCGAAGGTAGTGGGGGGGGGGGGGGGTCACGGTGTGGTGAAAACAACTTTGATGAGAACTGCAGTAACATAGAGAAAAAAAGGCTTGGGTTTGCTGCCGTATGATAAGCTCACAAAAATTGTTTTCCGATGACAAGCCGCTCATGTTCATGACATTGACTTCAGATGCAAGTTCTTTTTTTAGTTTAAGTGGAGAACTTCTTACAGAGTTGTTTAACGCGCAGTGGTTCAGGAAGAAACGTATCCTGTGACATTATGTGTCTTTGACTTAACAGCAGCACCAAAGTCCAATTAGACTTTCGTATGAGTTTCATAGCAATGTTGATACTTGTATATATATAATATAATCAATACAGAATTGCGCGAAACGAAGCCCTTGCAACAAAAAGAACAAATACGGAAGGCCAAATCTAACCAGGCTTCAATATTCTCCTGCGAGAAATGCAGTCGAGATTGTCACTTCAGGCTACAATAGCTACTCCGTCGTCACGCGAAAACGGAAGGATGCCATATATATATATATAAATATATGACAGTTGGTGTTGTTGATACTGAGACAGTTGGTTTTGTTGACACTGAGACAGTTGGTGTTGTTGACACTGAGACAGTTGGTGTTGTTGACACTGAGACAGTTGGTGTTGTTGATACTGAAACAGTTGGTGTTGTTGATGTTGAGACAGTTGGTGTTGTTGATACTGAGACAGTTGGTGTTGTTGACACTGAGACAGTTGGTGTTGTTGATACTGAAACAGTTGGTGTTGTTGATACTGAGACAGTTGGTGTTGTTGACACTGAGACAGTTGGTGTTGTTGACACTGAGACAGTTGGTGTTGTTGACACTGAGACAGTTGGTGTTGTTGATACTGAAACAGTTGGTGTTGTTGACACTGAAACAGTTGGTGTTGTTGATACTGAGACAGTTGGTGTTGTTGACACTGAAACAGTTGTTGTTGTTGACACTGAGACAGTTGGTGTTGTTGACACTGAGGCAGTTGGTGTTGTTGACACTGAGACAGTTGGTGTTGTTGACACTGAGACAGTTGGTGTTGTTGACACTGAGACAGTTTGTGTTGTTGATACTGAAACAGTTGGTGTTGTTGACACTGAGACAGTTGGTGTTGTTGATACTGAAACAGTTGGTGTTGTTGACACTGAAACAGTTGGTGTTGTTGATACTGAGACTGTTGGTGTTGTTGATACTGAGACAGTTGGTGTTGTTGACACTGAGACAGTTGGTGTTGTTGACACTGATACAGTTGGTTTTGTTGACACTGAGACAGTTGGTGTTGTGGACACTCAGACAGTTGGTGTTGTTGACACTGAGACAGTTGGTGTTGTTGACAGTGCCGGCGCTGGACATTTTTGAGTTTGGTGAAAATACTGAGAATAGGCAATTGCCGCCCTCTGTAAATTATGAGAAGGCAGAGTTATTTCTTCCTGTGTGCTGATCACGTGATACCCGCATTGAGCCGGCCCTGGATGTTGATATTGAGACAGTTGGTGTTATAGATAAGTAGACAATGGGGGGGGGGGAGGAGGAGGGAAGCAACTACGTAATGAAATTTTTAGTCAAGTGGTACCAATTCTCTAAAGAATTTATTTTTAGTCAAGTGGTACCAATTCTCTAAAGAATTTATTTTTAGTCAAGTGGTACCAATTCTCTAAAGAATTTATTTTTAGTCAAGTGGTACCAATTCTCTAAAGAATTTATTTTTAGTCAAGTGGTACCAATTCTCTAAAGAATTTATTTTTAGTCAAGTGGTACCAATTCTCTAAAGAATTTATTTTTAGTCAAGTGGTACCAATTCTCTAAAGAATTTATTTTTAGTCAAGTGGTACCAATTCTCTAAAGAATTTATTTTTAGTCAAGTGGTACCAATTCTCTAAAGAATTTATTTTTAGTCAAGTGGTACCAATTCTCTAAAGAATTTATTTTTAGTCAAGTGGTACCAATTCTCTAAAGAATTTATTTTTATTCAAGTGGTACCAGTCCAATTCTCTAAAGAATTTATTTTTAGTCAAGTGGTACCAATTCTCTAAAGAATTTATTTTTAGTCAAGTGGTACCAATTCTCTAAAGAATTTATTTTTAGTCAAGTGGTACCAATTCTCTAAAGAATTTATTTTTAGTCAAGTGGTACCAATTCTCTAAAGAATTTATTTTTAGTCAAGTGGTACCAATTCTCTAAATAATTTATTTTTAGTCAAGTGGTACCAATTCTCCAAAGAAGTTTTTTTTTAGTCAAGTGCCGACTTCAAGTTGTACCAATTCTCCAAAGAAGTTTTTTTTTAGTCAAGTGGTACCAATTATCCAAAGAAGTTGTTTTTTTTAGTCAAGTGGTACCAATTCTCTAAAGAAGGTTTTTTTTTTAGTCAAGTGCCGACTTCAAGTTGTACCAATTTTCTAAGAATGTATTTTTTAGTGAAGTGGTACCAATTCTCTAAAGAAGTTTTTTTTTGTCAAGTGCAGCTGACTTCAAGTGGTACCAATTCTCTGAGGAAGTTATTTTTAGTCAAGTGCCGACTTCAAGTTGTACCAATTCTCTAAGTATGTATTTTTTAGTCAAGTGTTACCAATTCTCTCATGATTCAGCCACGTCGTCGAAACCAAAAATGTATTTTACGCCACTGGATCGAGTCAAACTTCGGAACGCCTCCCCCCCCCCCCCCCCCAAATCAATGGAGAATACCGGATCAAAGATGGTGGGGGAGGAGGGGTCGGGGGTCATTCACATTTTTTTTCTTCTTCTTTATTGTCTTTAAAAAAAAAATGGTCTGACATTGTTTCGTATGTAACAGCTGGGCTAATTCAGATAGATGGTACCTCATCATTAGGTTTAGGGATAGATTTAGGGTTCAGGTTAGGGTGAGGGATAGATTTAGGGTTCAGGCAACCAAGATGACGGCCATGGTAAATAAAAACGCGGTACAATCTATACGAATTTACCAACAGCTGTACTCGCTGGCCATATACCAGTTCCCGTGTTGATGTTGTTGTGATGTGGAAGAAATAATTTATCTGCAGTTTCCCTGTGGTCTAATTTGTTTTAACCTTAAAAATTATCGACCGGTATTTCTAGCCATCGGCTCACGCTGACGTGGTGGGGAGCTAGAAAAGAAAGGGGGTGGGGGTGCATTCACGCCCACGACTTGACATTTCGAGCGCTCACTGAATTCCCTTTGAGTTAAAGTTAAAGGAGGCGGAGACTCCGCGATGGCCACACCCCCCCCAGCACACGGTCTGTCTTCGTGCCACCACCAACCTCCCGTCATTTAATCAACATCCCGACATGCTCTCCGCTGCGTCCCTTTAAGTTGCACTCAACCCCAAAAACGTCATTAAATCAGAGATTCACTGGCGCGGAACTGTAACTCTACTCACCCCCCAAAAAAACACCCTTTTTTTTAATGTGCGCGATAATTTTGTATATATTTTTTTCTTTACATTGACATTGCTTTTGTGATTGTAATGAAGTTTAGAATAACCAGTTACTCAAGCAAAGAGTATCTCAAAATAATTCGGAACCCCCCCCCCCCCCCCCAAAAAAAATAAAAATAATTGCAATTAACAGAGCTAATGGAAGTTTAAATAACTGTCTAAGTCCACGCCGTCCAGCTGACAACGTGGCACCTCACGTGACGTTTGGACTCGCTCAAGAACTCGCATGCTGATGAGTTGTCTATGTTTTGTAGAGGAGAGGTCGAGGTGGGGAAAAGGGGGAGGGAGGGCGGATGATGGGGGGGGGGCGTGTGGGATGATTGTTTTGTTTTTGTCAGTCAGTGTTCTTCACAAGGGATGGTGACCACGTGACCATGGGGATAATTTGAGTTGGATAAGCTGAAACTATAAGTTATAAGGCTTATAAGTTCAATGGGAAAACTGTTGTCACAAGAAGTTAGGCGCGTATGAAAAAAAAAAGGGGAGGGGGGAGAATACAGAGAGAGACAGAGAGAGGGAGATGGAGAGGGGGAGAGAGAATGCAGAGAGGGAGAGGGGGGAGAGAATGCAGAGAGAGAGGGGGAGAGAAATGCAGAGAGAGAGGGGGGAGAGAATGCAGAGAGGGAGAGGGAAAGAGAATGCAGAGAGAGAGAGAGAGGATGGAGAATGCAGAGAGAGGGGGAGATAATGCAGAGAGTTGAGAGAGAGAGAAAGAGAGAGAGGAGATGGGAGAGAGAATGCAGGGAGAGAGAGAGTGGGAGGGGGAGGTCAGAATACGCTAAGAACTGGCTTCAAATGGCAGGAGCGTTGTGCATAGCTTGTATATGCCTTAATATGCACAAGGAAATAAACAGCAGACTGCATTGAATTTCAACGTCGGTCGGTAATATTCAATGTATTTTTAATGGGTGGAATGCAACGGGTAATCATCTTTAATATCTGGGTCACCACGCACGTTTCCTTATATGGACATAGATATAAATATAATCATAGATACTATATGTAATTAAACAACACTTAAAAACAAAGTTCTCCGTATAAACCCTTTATATGCATTTTTTAATTTTATTTTATAAATGTAGATTAACATTCTAATGTCACACCCGCTTTTACGCCGCAGATTTATTTCACCGACTATTTCAGAAAAATAAAAGAGAATATTACGCACCAAATGCAGTTGCGATTTTGTTTTTTTTAAGAATCTCATTTAGCGCAGTTATCGGGAATTTTATTTCGTGAAATCAGTGGAATCATATTATTTCCTTCATCGTCCCCTTGAAAAATTGGAAAGACATATTTTTGCGGGTGGGGTTGAAAATTTGATACTCGATAGGTTAACGGGAAGTGGGTCAGTTAGCTGTCCGAAGATCGAGCCACCCAGCTATAGAAACACACGAACAAATGCGAAGTTAATATAAATGATTTTTTTCTTTAAAATGGCATATTTTGTAACGAGCGATTGGGATACTTAATATCTTGCTACCGAGGTGACAGTTTTACAGTTCTACAAAATGTATGACAATCTAGTTTACCTTGATTTTTTTAAAAAGTTATTTCCTCTATCCCAGTGGGTCTCAACCTTCCTAATGCCGCGACCCTTACTCGTGTTGTGGCGACCCAAAACCGCAAAATTATTTTAGTTGCCACTTCACAACTGTAGAGCATATGAGTTTTCCGATGGTCTTAGGTGACCCCTGTGAAAGGGCCGTTCGACCCCCCCCCCCCCCCAAAAGGGTCGCGACCCACAGGTTGAGAACCGCTGTCCTATCCACTCGTTACACAACAGACAAAAAAGCTTAAGTTATCAACTCTTCTACAACTAGGAAGTGCGTGGTCCGTGGCCACGGCAAGTAAAGAATAAACGCGCTTTACCGAAACGTCCCGTTTTCCTCTCTTAAATTAAAGCAATAATCTGACGTCACCACGTCTTAGCTTTGAATGCAAATCTCATCATGGGATTGTTTTAGTTGTGTTTGTTTTAGTTGTGTTTGTTTTAGTTGTGTTTTTATTTTAGTTGTGTTTGTTTTAGTTGTGTTTGTTTTATTTGTGTTTGTTTTAGTTGTGTTTGTTGTAGTTGTGTTTGTTTTAGTTGTGTTTGTTTTAGTTGTGTTTGTTTTTGTTGTGTTTGTTTTAGTTGTGTTTTTATTTTAGTTGTGTTTGTTTTAGTTGTGTTTGTTTTATTTGTGTTTGATTTAGTTGTGTTTGTTTTAGTTGTGTTTTTATTTTAGTTGTGTTTGTTTTAGTTGTGTTTGTTTTAGTTGTGTTTGTTTTATTTGTGTTTGATTTAGTTGTGTTTGTTTTAGTTGTGTTTTTATTTTAGTTGTGTTTGTTTTAGTTGTGTTTGTTTTAGTTGTGTTTGTTTTCTCCCAGAACTGGTGTCGAGATAACAGTTCTTAAAACATGTGTGAAAATAGAGAATCTAGCATGTCCGAGGTGGGACAACATCAAAAAGCAGGTAAATGTGTGACAACATCAAAAAGCAGGCTATGTGTGTGATATTGATGTTAAATTATGAATTAGTTCTTCAAAAATGGGAGAGTCATTCTGATAATGTTTGATATCATATCCGGAAATTTGATCGAAAGAAATTTCGTCGACGGAAAATTGATCGACGGAAATTTGATCGAACGGAAATTTGGTCAAATTTCCGTTCGATCAAATTTCCGTCGATCAATTTTCCGTCGACGAAATTTATTTCGATCAAATTTCCGTTAACCGTTTGATATTTGTATAAAATATAAAAGAGCGATCATTTGTTGGACTAAAGATTTGTGCCACTAAAAACTTATTGGGTTAAACAGTCGTTGGACTACACATCTGTTGGACTACACATTATTTGTACTAAACATTTTAGTCCTAAACTTCAAGTGAAGATATTTAATGATCTTTACACGCGACGAAGGTCCAGATAAATCTATTATTATCGCGAACCCCATCGCCGGAGTGAGAACGGTTGTATATTTAGTCTCGTCAGACACAAGGGGAACAACTGTGGAGTTCATGGGGTGCACTCCCTCTCCCCCCTCCACCCCGCTTCCTTTCCCGATATCTAAACCATAAAACAGTATTTTCAAGTGTTCGCGTCTGACATCAAACCCTGCGGTGAGATAAGCTATGAGTTCTACAACCCTACTTTGCAATGAATTCTTTGTACCTTCCTAATCCACGTATGCCCCAAAAGCCAAGGGAAACGGTGTTAAAACGGAATTGAGCAATCTAAGGCTAGGACTAGGGTGACATGACGTGATTATAGCAGAAGTCGTTTAGCTGAGGGGAGAAAAAATGTCGACCTTAAACTCTGAGAGGTTTTTTCTCATATAATCTCATCAGCTTTGAAGAGAGACTATAATCCTAACTTTAAAAAATAAAATTAAAAAAAATTGTGACTGCTTTGAAACCGATCCTGTTTACATAGTTCAATTAAATGGCAGCAAACGGAAGTGCGCATGAGAAGAAAAGGGGGGAGAACTATACGAATCCATGCGCCACACACAAAGAATGACGTCACATGTTTACCAGTTTTAAAAAACCATTAAAAGATTTGCGAATTACGCCAACAACTGTGTAAATATCACACTTGATTTACGGCCACGAACGCGTGACAATGCATGAATGAAAGGTCCATATTTTTTTTGTTGTTGAAAATTCTAGGACCCAGTTTTCAGAAATTATTTTGACGCACTGCAGGCAAGAATCTAAACTAAGAAATAATGATGTGAGCGCTTCCTTTACATTTACTGTCAATCTCACAGCGGTGCTAACACGCCTACAGAGCCGTTAGCCGCGAGTGTTTGGGCTAAGGGTTCAGATCCCCACACAGTCATGTCATTATTGTTATAACTTAACGATCAAAAGTTCCAAGTTGGCATACACCCTTGGTTGCCAAATAAGGAAACGATCCCTCGTGGTATAAGGGGAGGTGTGGGGTGGGGGGAGGGGGGCTTTGTTGGTAGAATCTTAACTTTCAATACCAAAGGTTAAAAAAAACAAATATCACATGAAGTCGAGGTGAGTTGGATCTGAACATGATCAGGAAATGTAGTACTGAATACTTCGGTAAAACGTTGCGCATGATGCTGAACTTGTTTTTAAAAAAATATGGGCTATACCTCAAATCTGTGCTATATAAGTGTATCAAATCTGTGCTATATAAGTATATCAAAGCTGTGCTATATAAGTATATCAAATCTGTGCTATATAAGTATATCAAATCTGTGCTATATAAGTATATCAAAGCTGTGCTATATAAGTATATCAAAGCTGTGCTATATAAGTATATCAAATCTGTGCTATACCAAGGGCACCAAATCTGGGCCATTCATCAAAACTGTGCTAAACCCAGGACACATCAAATCTGTGCTATACTAAGGAAATCTCCCAATCTTGGTGCTAATTGCCCCACCCATCATCCATGCGAGAACCTGTACAAGAATTGTTATTTAATGTCGCAGACGACGAAGAAAGAAATCACAAACAAAAAAAAAACCTTGATTTCAGGAATTCATATATCAGCTGTGCAGTTCTATGACCTTGAACTGTCAAACTTGCATAATTATGTTCCCATTTTTAGCATTAAAAAAAATTATATTATTTGATTTCAAATAAACGTGCTTTAACTTTTAAAATTCACCTTTGCTTACTTCCCTTCGTTGGGGAAATCTTAAAATTCGAAAAACGCCATATTATTGCGCGGGAAATAAAACTTTGGAAAAATTTGGGTTCTTGTAAAAGTAAAGCTTCATCCGTGTCATACGAGTACCCAGATACATTTTGATATAAGAGTTTTATTTACGCAATATGATAAGGAACTTGTTCGGTGATACAATATAAGACAGAAGTAAATAATTAGGGTAGGGTATTTTATTTAAGAGAAAAAAATCTTAACTCTCTCTCTGTCTTTGTATATATATATTTAATTGAAAATGTGTTTGTTTTAAAATGTTAGTTTAGTTCTATCCATTTCCATAATTATGATATTTTTCTATAATCTTTTAAAATGATATTAATGTCCTTATCCTGTTTATTATGTTTCATTAATATTCAACAAGTCTCCTAAAATGTTGTGCAATAAGATTTTAAAATGTTTTTGGAAGTTTCTAGAAAGTTCCACATTAATTGCCCTTTATAATGGCTTAGGCTGCATAGATAAATAAAGATGAAAGCTTATAGATTACAGTATACGCTTCTACGTGCATTGATAGGTCTTGACCAAAATGGGTTAATATAACAGTCATGATTCTACAGGAGAACAGGATCATGCCGGAACGGTATCCAACTGAGAAAACGTGATCCCACCTGGTAACGGGATCAAAACAGGGGATGGATCCCAACGGGAATGGGATGCCAGTGGGAATGGGATCCCACCGATTAACGGGATCCCACAGTTCAACGGCACGGGATCCCACAGTTCAACGGCACGGGATCCCACAGTTCAACGGGATCCAACCGGGAATGAATCCCCATGAAATACGGGATCCCATGGGTGAAAGGGATACCATCCGGGAACGGGATCCCACCAGAGAGCGTGATGCCATCGTGGAACGGGTCACAGAGCTTACGGGATCCAATTGTAAAACTGGCACCCATCAAAGAACGGGATCCTATCGGGAAATGGGATCCCATTGGATAACGAAATTTTTATAAAAGTTATGAATTTACTTTTAATAGGTGAAAATTTAAAATGTTAATTTTATTTCTTAAGGAAAGTGTTTTTTTACATGACTCTTGATTGCGATGTTTGATAAAAAGGTGTAATAAGTTGTGTTTTTTTCTTTCCCAATGCAATCTACGGGAAGCACCGGGTGTATTGGCTAGTATACGCCAGGGGCAACCCAGAAATGAAATGAAACCACAAAGCCTCATCACCCACAAGATACCCGTTACAAAAAACAAAAAGAACAGATAATGGACTTCTGTTCATGGTGTCCAGTAGATTCAAGTACCGAGAGAAACACAAAAACCAATGAGTTCATTAGCCCGCAAACTGCAGTTGTCGCCCTTGCTTTGAAGTTGGGGTGGATTCATTAGTGGCAGCTGGACCATAAAATCTATCTGCTCCCCCATCTTGTTTTGCCATCACTGGTTGCTCGAGATTGTGGTCCGGTATCAGCAGTGACAATGGCGGTCCCCATGTCTACTGCATCAGATGGGATGAAAAGCAGCATTTTTTTTTTGTTGTCCTCTCTATTTTTGGAAGCCCGGAGTCTCGTGAATACAGGAAGCACTGTCAGTCAGAGGAATGAAATCAATGAATGCATTTGGTAAATATGGGAGTCTTCTCTTCTCCTTCACTGTGCACTTTTTTTTTTTGGGGTGGGGGTATATGTGGTCGGATAATAAACCGAGGATAAGACATTTTACAATTTTCTGATGTCAATGATCTGATGACAATGGTCTGATGTCAATGATCTGACGTCAATGATCTGATGACAATGTTATGATGTCAATGATCTGATGTCAATGATCTGATGTCAATGGTCTGATGTCATTGATCTGATGACAATAGTCTGATGTCAATGATCTGATGTCAATAGTCTGATGTCAATGCTCTTGTGTCAATGCTCTTCCATTATAGCAGTGGTTCTCAACCTTTCTAAAGCCGCGACCCTTTAATATATTTCCCCATGTAAGGCGACCCCAACCACACAATTATTTTCGTTTCCACTTCATCACTGTAGGGTTTATGTGTTTTTCGATGGTCCTAAGCGACCCATGTGAAAGGGGCGTTCGACCCCCAAAGGGGATGCGACCCATAGGTTGAGAACCGCTGCATTATAGAGAGGGAGCGTTTGGCTTTAACTTCGTTTTTGTTTTTTTACGCTATGAGACGTGAACATTTTTCAGACATGTTATATGTCAATTTCTTCGGCCCTATTTCAGCTCCAACAAAATGTCACGTGATCTTGATGGTTTTAATTTATTCAGTTTAAAACTAATGATAACCGCAATAATGCTTGGTATTTTTTAGATTTCACAGAAGTGCTTTTTGTTTTGTGTGTGTGGGGTAGGGGAATATTTAATTTTAAGTAACATTGTCCAGACTTTATAGTACTTTCTTCCGAAACTACAAACTCCATTTTTTTTTTGTTGCTACTCTGTAACATACTGAATCTCCCTCCAAGTACTGATCGCATTGAACAAAATGCTCACAGTTGTGACAAAGTAAGGACAATGTCACGAAGAAGTGACGATAGTCCTAAATCCATTTGCACCTGGCCCGGGCTATCTACTTTCCCGTCCCGGAAGATTAGCGCCATGTCTATCAGCTGACCCAGCGGGCGGTCAATGTACCTCTAATCCCGCAGGACGACGAAGGCAACAAGAGCCAAGCGATTCCAGACAGAGATACGCCAGGACCACGCACTACTGTCGACGGAAGGAGGAGTGGGGGGTTAAATGGTTGATGGAGACATGTCCCTGTGTGTGGATTCTTGTCTCGTGTGGGGGTGAGAGGGTTTGTCTATAGTCTCGATGGAGGGCTGGGTGTCTGAAGGAGTGTGTCTTGTCTCGTGTGGGGTGAAGGTATGGTGTCTTGTCTCGTGTGGGGTGAAGGTATGGTGTCTTGTCTCGTGTGGGGTGAGGGGTATGGTGTCTTGTCTCGTGTGGGGTGAAGGTATGTGTCTTGTCTCTTGTTGGGTGAAGGTATGGTGTCTTGTCTCGTGTGGGGTGAAGGTATGGTGTCTTGTCTCGTGTGGGGTGAAGTTAGGGTGTCGTGTCTCGCGTGGGGTGAAGTTATGGTGTCTTGTCTCGTGTGGGGTGAAGGTATGGTGTCGTGTCTCGTGAGAGGGGTTGACTAGTCTCACGTTGGGTGAGGTTGGGGTGTCTTGACTCGTATGGGACGGGATGGTGGTTGGGGTAACATGTAAAGCTGTTTTGATCTTTCAGTTTCATCCGAGACCCTTTACGAATCTTACTTATGTTGTGGAGTTTGAAAGCATGGCGCAAGACCGGAGACCATACACCAGCAGTTCTCAACCTGTGAGTCGCGACCCCATTGGGAGTCCAACGACACTTTCACCGGGGTCGTCTAAGACCATCGGAAAACACATATACTCTATAGTTGTGAAGTGGCAAAGAAAATAATTTTGCGGTTGGTTGAGGAACTGTATTAAAGGGTCGCGCCATTAGATAGGTTGAGAACCACTGCCATACATGAATGTTATTTACATTGCAGATCTTGAAATAAGTTGAAAGCATGGCGAAAGACCTGAGTCCATACACGTATGTTGTTTACATTGAGGAGCTCCACGCACGGAGAAAGACCCTGTTCTGGGGGTAATTCGGGAAATATAATGATATTTATATCATTATATATAGGGGTATAGGGGGCACTGGGTAGAGGTAGTATATACCTTTCGATGTTTGTCATGCTGCACCCCCCGGGTGGACAGCATCACTGGTTCTCATCCATCCTCCAAATCTCTCACATGTGGCTCCAAGCGCCATACCCTGGGAAAACTGCCTCAGCTGGCGGACTAAACCATGTGAGGGGGGGGGGTGGTGTTAACATGGCACCACTGGGCGTAAAACCTCCCTGATGCAGGTTACCGGCCAGGGCGCAAGAGTTCCGAGACGAACTTGAACGGCCACGCGTTCGTGACCAAGGCGAGCCACCTAGTTGGAGGTCATCGGCTGTGGTTAGGCATGGAGAGGGATGGGCGCCGCCATGCGACAACTGCCCTAGTTACGCTACATGTACATGATAATTTTGTGGCGCCCCAACGGTCCAACGACTAAGGGACATGATGATGATGATGATGATGATGATGATGATGATGATGACGATGACGATGACGATGACGATGATGATGATGATGATGATGATGATGATGAATGATAACAACATGTTTCCCCAAAAAATACATTGACTACCTAACAAAAAAGATTACACTTTTTTTTTAAATAATTTTTTTTTTTGTTTTGTGTGGATATTCCCCCTATCGACAACAGTTCACACTAGCTGATGTCCCCGCCATAACCCTGAATAAGCCTATCCACCAATAAAAGCAGAATTATTATTTCCTCGCCACAAAACCAAGAGCTGATTGTTCTTGTTCCACGGTGATGACTATTTTTGAAAGGTAAGACGGGTAAATACATTTTTTAAGATGAAACAGCTTGCTGCAGCCCCGTACAGTGTCACCCACTTGCAAATTTTAACAGTAATGTTTATGTAGTTTTAAATCTAAGATGGAAGCTAAACTTCATTCGGTAACACAGGGGGGGGGGGGGGAAATTGTCATTGAAGTATTTGAAGGGAAACAAATACTTAATTCCTTTTTAAAAAAAAAAATCAACAAGAACTATCTCCCTTGTCCGAAGCTGTTACTTATCGAGTGCTGCGCACCAAAAATTAAAGCAAAACTGATTGAAGTACTGAAAAGATTCCTTATCCAGTAGCTCATTAATTCAGTATCTTCACTCCTAAAGCCCACAGTGTGTGAGACCACAGTGTTTGAGGCTACAGTGTGTGAGACCACAGTGTGTGAGATAACAGTGTGTGAGACTACAGTGTGTGAGACCACAGTGTATGAGACTACTGTGTGTGAGACCACAGTGTGTGAGACTACAGTGTGTTAGACCACAGTGTGTGAGACCACAGTGTGTGAGACCACAGTGTGTGAGACCACAGTGTGTGAGACCACAGTGTGTGAGATCACAGTGTGTGAGACCACAGTGTGTGAGACTACAGTGTGTGATACCACAGTGTGTGAGACCACAGTGTGTGAGACCACAGTGTGTGAGACCACAGTGTGTGAGACTACAGTGTGTGAGACCACAGTGTGTGAGACTACAGTGTGTGAGACCACAGTGTGTGTCCAAAATGATCGTAGGGTACAGGGGTCCAAAATGATCGTAGGCTACTTGGGTTCAAAATGATCGTAGGGTACAGGGGTCCATAATGATCGTAGGCTACTATGTAGTGTGTGAGACTACAGAAATGATCTGTTAGGTCTTATTCCAAACCACAGGGATCCAAAATGATCGTAGGGTACAGGGGTCCAAAATGATCGTAGGCTACAGGGGTCCAAAATGCCAAATGTGAATAATAAGCCAAACTGATCTAAGTAAGGCTCACGTAGACGTAAGCACAAGTGATCCTATTTGTGGCCAGTTAGAGGTGGCGCGTTGATGTGGTTTGGAATAAGACCTAAAAGATCATTTCTGTAGTCTCACACACTGTAGTCTCACACACTGTAGTCTCACACACTGTAGTCTCACACACTGTAGTCTCACACACTGTGGTCTCACACACTGTGGTCTCATACACTGTAGTCTCACACACTGTGGTCTCACACACTGTAGTCTCACACACTACACAGTAGCCTACGATCATTTTGGACCCCTGTACCCTACGATCATTTGGACTCCTGTAGCATACGATAATTTTGGACCCCTGTACCCTACGATCATTTTGGACCCCTGTAGCCTACGATCATTTTGGACCTCTGTAGCCTACGATCATTTTGGACCCCTTTAGCCTACGATCATTTTGGACCACTGTAGTATACGATCATTTTGGACCCTTGTAGCCTACGATCATTTTGGACCACTGTAGTATACGATCATTTTGGACCCCTGTAGCCTACGATCATTTTGGACCTCTGTAGCCTACGACCATTTTGGACCCCTGTAGCCTACGATCATGATACCCAGCATCTGACTTGTGTTTCATGGTCTAAGTCAGGGGCTCTCAACCTGTGGGTCGCAACCCGTTTGGGGGCCGAGTGACCCTTTCACAGGGGTCGCGTAAGACCATTGGAAAACACATTTACCCTTCAGTTATGAATTGGCAACGAGAATAAATTTGTGTTAGGGGGTCGCCACAATTTGAGGAACTGTCTTAAAGGGTCGCGGCATTAGGAATGCTGAGAACCTCTGGTCTAAGTTAAACCGGCTTATGTAACTGAACTACTTCTGGTTATGCATGCCCCCTTCTCCCCCTTTTCCCGGCCCCATCTGATACACACGCAGCAATGACATCAGATCGGGGTGGGTTTTTTTTTTCTCCAGTGAACACAATAACCCACGGGCGAGATACAACGGCCGCTGTCTGCTCGCATGCATTTGTCTCGTATGCGTGCAGCAGACCACATGCGGACGTAAATAGACACAACCTCTCTCGTAAGATACTACCCCCCCACCCCACTCTCGCAACCTTCTCGGAAGGAGAAGACTCCTAAAAAACTCACATTTGATCCTAACAATCAATCAAAAAAACATGGCGGGATTTAGAAACCGGACATTAATCACCTCGAGACAAATTTGAAACAAAATGGCGGAGTTTAGAAACCGGACATTAATCACCTGGAGAAAAATTTGAAACAAAATGGCGGAGTTTAGAAACCGGACATTAATCACCTCGAGACAAATTTGAAACAAAATGGCGGAGGAGCTACTGTCTTATACAAGATTCTGTGCAGAAATGGCGACCGACTTTGAAATTAAAAGATAAATAAATGAAGGAGCAGTGTTCAAGCTGTGCGAATGAAGTAGTAGGGCAAGGTATGTATGGAAGCTTGAATCAAAAGACAGGGCAATAAGATGGGAACGTTTCGGGCTAGAGCGTTTCTCCAGCAGACAGGATAAATGAAAACACGACAAGCAATTCAAGTTGATTTTAATCAACCTGTATGTTTTGTCTGTTGATCAGATGGGTGATTTTAATCAACCTGTATGTTTTGTCTGTTGATCAGATGGGTGATTTTCATCCGTTCTTGACTCTGGTGACCATGAGCTGGTTACTCAGCAACCGGCTGGCTTATTGCGCGAATTTTCGGTTAAACTTAAATGCTTTCATGTATTGTTTAGCCTATTGGATTAAGAAGTGATGCTTTAAAATACTATTTTTACAAAAAAATTGTAATTTAACAGCAATCTTTGGATAGCTTGTTTATAGGGCAGCATTGCTACTGACTTAATCAATGCGTATACGGTCATAACAATGTTACGCACTGCTGAAATGACTGCCGTTAAGCGATGCCTTGCATGGATAAAACTAAAACATTTCAACAGCTGCTTTAAACAGGCGTATTTTGTCTGTGTTTAAACGCGCCCCCCTCCCTCTACAATGGAGCATATAGGCTTGAGCCAGTGAAGACGTGGCGCGGTTCTCAAAGTGTTAACCCCGAGGATATCACTTATTCTTTAATAAAGTGTGTGTTTTTTATCTACGAGGCTGGTAGAGCTACGGAGAAATGGTCGAATTACCGCGTGACGGGTTGTGGGGGCTGGGTGGGGGGGGGTACCACCGTTTTACTCCCTCCCTACCAACTCTTTCACGCCGCATCGAGAAGGATTAAGTGAACAGCATCATCATGGCTCTCGTTGACGCTGCCGTACGTTATAAGAAAGCCATACCCTACCCAGGCTACTGGGTTCATGAAAATGGGTTAAATGAGTTGAAGCGTGACGCGAGCTTTTATACTTCATAAAAATATATATATTTTTTTATTTTTTTTTATTTATTTCAATGTAAATGAAGATTTATATTTTTGTTAAGCTCTTCCTTTACCCCCCCCCCCCACACCCTCCCTTTAAAAAAACCCACAAAAAAAAACACTTTTAAAAACCAACAAAATACAACGAACAAACTTTATCATGAACATAAATAAATGCACACCCCCCCCCCCCCCACACACACACATTATGCTGAGCCTAACGGGCTAATGCGGTTCCGTTCGTGTTTCACCAGCCATGCGTGAGGTGTCCTCAGAAGATATAAACTTGCGAAGATGGGCCTCTCGAAATGGGGTGGGGTGGTGTGGGGGGCGGGGGTGGATCCATTGCCTGCAGACTAAAGAGTGTTGCGTCAGGCATGCAGGTCGAGGATTAGCCACGCGCGTTGATTCTTTGGAAAAACCGAATGCACGCTTCCAATGGAGGGCATGTTCACGGCACTGGAAATGTCAGCATGAGATTGTGGAGGTCGTGAAATAAATCATAACGGGCCGGTAGTTTGGGAAGTGGGGGGGGGGGGGAGAGAGAGAGAGGGGATTAGTTCGAACAGAGTCTCACCAAAAACCAAAAGTTAATCAAAGACACCAGTTAGACGAACCGATTTTTTTGTTAGTTAATAAAATATGTATTTTTCAAAATCAATGTTCTAGTGTCGAAGTTATCCCAAGCAACGCTTTAAGGATCGCTGTAGCATTAAACATCACAAACGGTTACAACGCTTATACAACAAATAAAATATCAACCAGTTCAAACCACCAACAAAATTTTACTCGAGAAAGGGAAAAAATAACAAGCACACAAAGAAACAAACCAACAAAACATATTTTCGATAATTAAAATCTTAGAATATTTTTACAACTGTTTTTAAGCCACACTTAGTCTCGTGCTGCTGACTGAGATAAAAAGTTTAATAAAATAACATGTCCAATTTCTTGTTTTCATCAGTTGATAGCACGTCTTAAGGTTGTTTAACGTTGCTTAACGTATTTTTATTTTGTTTAACGTTGCATAACGCTGTTTAACGTTGTTTAACGTTGCTTAAAAACGTTGCTTAAATTGTTTAACGTTGTTTCACGTTTTTAACTTTTCTTAACCGCGTTGCTTAGAATTGTTTAACGTTGTTTAACGTTGCTTAACATTGTTTAACGTAGCTTAACGCTGCTTAACGTTGTTTAACGCCACTCAACGTGTTTTACTGCTGTTTAACGTTGCTTAACACCGTTGCTTAAATTGTTTAACATTGTTTAACGTTGTTTAGCGTTGTTTAACTTTGCTTAAATTTTTTATCGTTGTTAAACGCTGTTTAACGTTGCTTAACGTTGTTTAACATTGTTTAACGTTGCTTAACCACTTTGCTTAACGTTGTTTAATGTTTCTTAACGTTGTTTAACGTTTTATAATGTGGCTTAACGTTGTTTAACGTTGCTTAACGTTGCATACACTTGTTTAACGTTGTTCAACGTTGTTTAACGCTGCTTAACGTTGTTTAACGTTGCTTTACGCTGCTTAATGTTTTTAACGCTGCTTCACATTGTTTAACGCTGCATAACGTTTTTTAACGTTGCTTAAGAACGTTGATTAACATAAGGTCCAGCCCCGCCCTCATTTAATCCAAGCGTCCATTAAAAAAAACTTGTAGTGGGATTGTGTTCAAACCTCTCTACACTCTACACTGTATCTGCCATTAAGATAAACAAGAACATAATTACTTCTTGAATAAAACCCAATCGCCGCGAGAATCTCGTTCCATTTTAACGGGGACAGCTAAATGTGTCCTGAGGCCTGGTCACACGTGCACCCCATCTTCTTACTACAGAAAGTCTGGTCTTGTTTGTGTTCTGGTTTTTTTTAGACCCGCCCTGGCTCATCGACTTCTCTGTGCTCTCACTTTATCTGTCACGGCTCATTCACCACGGGCTCAGAAACTGTACACCACAATTACACTTCACACGAATGGCGAACCTGCCCCGGCTCGTCTTACCGTGCAGGTGAGGAGTGTCCGGCCGCGGCTACTTACTGGTGTGAGGTGCACTACAGTTGTCGGGTCTTGTTGCTGACTGCTAATCACTTATGGATTTGTCCCGCTTTTTGAGAGCTGCTGACTCATGCGGGGTTGGACCAAGTGGACGTCACCCGTGTTCAACATTTGACCAGAGGGTGTGGTCTTGTACCTTTCAACAGACATGTTTTCTGGTGTTTGATTACAAACGCAATTTCGTCTTCACCCCTACTAAAAAATTTATAGATATATATAAATATATAAGCACAGTGGCGTAGCTAGGGTAGGTGTCGACCGGTGCAGTAAACTCATGGTGCCACCGCCACCCCTTCCCCTCGACTTCCACGATAGATTTCTTCTTTTTAAAATTAAGTCCACCGTATAACAATGGCAAGGACAAAAATAAATTAACTGAAGGTCAAGTTGTACATGTATTTAAGAACTGTAGCATGTAGTTAGCATCGCCCGACCACATCGTATTTGGCGAATCAATGGAAAGCTTTAGTTCTCAGAATTTAGATAAATATAGGTCACTCAAGAAAGTAACTTCAATCGGCGTTGAATCCTGGTCAAAACGGTGTTTTTTCTGACATAATTATAGGGTCACCTCATTTCTGATGCATCAACCTTGAACTTTTAATAAAGCACGCACTTGGATTGAATACATGAGTGGCATTAATTTTCCGCGTGATCTGTTATCCTTTTATGAAATTCGGTTAGACCGAGGAGTGTGGGCTATGTGAATATGCAATTGTTCAATTATTTATGTTTATCAATGTATATCAACGGAATAATATTAAACAGCGTTAAATTTATGGAAAGAAAAATTATTCAATGGAATGGATCTTTTACAAAAAATTAACAAAAAAGTACAGAGCAGCTTGACTGTACACGATGTCCATATTTTAAATTTTCCGGTTGGTTTCAAAGTAACATTTTGTTGTTTTAAAACCCGATTCCGGCGAGATAAGAAAGGTTATGTATATCATATCCAATAATATATATAAATTATTGTACTTAAAATCTTAACCATTTCTTTCAACGTTTGGTATCTCGTCACCTTTTCCATGTTTACATCAGCTTGCTGAATGACTTGACCAAAGCGCAACCACTCTTCTCGCTTTGTCTCCCTGAAAATCTTCAGTTTTGTTTTCTTAACCGGGTGTACCAGATAAATGATCAGACACGGTTTTTTTACCCCCTTGAACCCGTGGTCACATGTGCAACTTACTAATAAAATGAATATGCGAAATAGTTTTAGAAGCTTTCTAAAAAAAATTCTTTGCCGCAGCTGAGAGAAAATTGCACTGAGATGGTCAGTTATGTTTTACGTCAAGTAGGTATAATAGCTCTATATCTTTTTTTAACAAGGTATATATTTATAATACTAGAGAGACAGAGAGAGAGAGAAACATCGAGTCATTAAATGGACTCAGCTATCAAGTGTCATTACATATCGAAAATTGCTCAGATATCAGGTATCATTATAGGAACATGCTCAGATATCATGTATCATTATAAGCACATGCTCAGATATCATGTATCATTATAAGCACATGATCAGATATCATGTATCATTATAAGCTCATGCTCAGATATCATGTATCGTTATAGGAACATGCTCAAATATCATGTATCGTTGTAGGAACATGCTCAGATATCATGTATCGTTATAGGCACATGATCAGATATCATGTATCGTTATAGGCACATGCTCAGATATCATGTATCGTTATAGGCTCATTCTCAGATATCATGTATCGTTATAGGCACATGATAAGATATCATGTATCGTTATAGGCACATGATCAGATATCATGTATCGTTATAGGCACATGATCAGATATCATGTATCGTTATAGGCACATGATCAGATATCATGTATCGTTATAGGAACATGCTCAGATATCATGTATCGTTATAGGAACATGATCAGATATCATGTATCGTTATAGGAACATGCTCAGATATCATGTATCGTTATAGGAAAATGATCAGATATCATGTATCGTTATAGGAACATGATCAGATATCATGTATCGTTATAGGAACATGATCAGATATCATGTATCGTTATAGGCACATGATCAGATATCATGTATCGTTATAGGCACATGCTCAGATATCATGTATCGTTATAGGCACATGATCAGATATCATGTATCGTTATAGGCACATGATCAGATATCATGTATCGTTATAGGCACATGCTCAGATATCATGTATCGTTATAGGCACATGATCAGATATCACGTATCGTTATAGGCACATGATCAGATATCATGTATCGTTATAGGAACATGATCAGATATCATGTATCGTTATAGGCACATGATCAGATATCATGTATCGTTATAGGCACATGCTCAGATATCATGTATCGTTATAGGCACATGATCAGATATCATGTATCGTTATAGGCACATGATCAGATATCATGTATCGTTATAGGAACATGCTCAGATATCATGTATCGTTATAGGCACATGCTCAGATATCATGTATCGTTATAGGCACATGCTCAGATATCATGTATCGTTATAGGCACATGATTATATATCATGTATCGTTATAGGCACATGATCAGATATCATGTATCGTTATAGGCACATGCTCAGATATCATGTATCGTTATAGGCACATGCTCAGATATCATGTATCGTTATAGGCACATGCTCAGATATCATGTATCGTTATAGGCACATGATCAGATATCATGTATCGTTATAGGCACATGCTCAGATATCATGTATCGTTATAGGAAAATGATCAGATATCATGTATCGTTATAGGAACATGATCAGATATCATGTATCGTTATAGGAACATGATCAGATATCATGTATCGTTATAGGCACATGATCAGATATCATGTATCGTTATAGGCACATGCTCAGATATCATGTATCGTTATAGGCACATGATCAGATATCATGTATCGTTATAGGCACATGATCAGATATCATGTATCGTTATAGGCACATGCTCAGATATCATGTATCGTTATAGGCACATGATCAGATATCATGTATCGTTATAGGCACATGATCAGATATCATGTATCGTTATAGGAACATGCTCAGATATCATGTATCGTTATAGGCACATGCTCAGATATCATGTATCGTTATAGGCACATGCTCAGATATCATGTATCGTTATAGGCACATGATCAATTATAAAAAGAAACTGATGGAAATTCCATACATTTTTAAATGATTTTTTTCACCCTTTAAAATTAAATTAATTTACTCTGTGCTCGTAATCAATTATCATTACGCTGTGACCTCATGATTACGTGATGACCTCATGATTACGTTATGACCTCATGATTACGTGATGACCTCATGATTACGCGATGACCTCATGATTACGCGATGACCTCATGATTACGTGATGACTCATGATTACATGATGACCTCATGATTACGGGATGACCTCATGATTACGCGACGACCTCATGATTACGCTATTACCGTATCATTACTCTATGACCTCATGATTACGTGATGACCTCATGATTACGTGATGACCTCATGATTACGTGATGACCTCATGATTACTCTATGACCAGAGTATTTGTGGGTGGTTTTTTCCTCGTAAACCTGAAATTTCCCTAAATTATTATTTTAAAATAACCTCTTCTTCCTCTTTTCTCCTTCTACATTTTGAGTTCCCACGATCAATGTATTGATCATTCTGGCTCATGTAAGCTACGCACACCTTACAATGCTTGCATATCATTTTATCTATTCAAGGGGAAATCTTTACAAATGGGAAGGAAAAACTGTTTATTGTTTTAATTTTCATATGCTTAAAAAAAACAAAAAAACAAAAAAACATTATACCTACAAAAATTACATTCGCACAAAATGGAACCACCCCCCCAGTGGCGTAGCGAGCTTAACTCGCGCCCGGGGCACAATACCTTTTTAGCGCCCCAATACCTTTTTAGCGCCCCCCCCCCCATTCGAAAACCATACAATATTATAGTAAAATATACCATTTGGCGCCCTATTGTGAGTAGCGCCCGGGGCATGATGCCCCCCTTTCCCCCCCTCACTACGCCACTGCCCCCCCTCACTTTTCCTCCAAATGGGATAAGCCCCTCCCCCAAAAGAACCCACCTCACTCCCCCCAAAAATGTTAATAAATGAAGATAAAAAATATATAAACACGCGGGATGGCGAAAAATACAAAGCCCCCAACATCGCACCGCCACCCCAACATATTCTCCCCAGAGCTGCATATTAATGCAGACAGAAACAGGATGCAAATCACGCCCCCAAGAAAAAGAACGGAAGTGCCGCCATTAACAAAAGATCAGGCCAGGGAACCATCTTCAGACCTCGGCCATTACGACACACGCTACAAAGCGACCGAACACCATTTTGTTGCATTTAAAAAAAAAAATTATCTCCAGCATATTGTAAACTAATTCTAATAGCAACCCCTAAGGCCTGCATTAGATAACGTCCGTTCATTTAGTGCCGTGACTGCGTCCTAACCCCCTCCCCACACCCACCATCCTTCACCCCCCCCCCCCCCCCCCGATCTGTGTTCGCATCAACAAACGACTGTAATAGGACACCTCCGGCCCTCTATTAAAAGCTCGGTCGTTGAATCAGTTTTGTGTCGCGCACCCCCCCCCCCCAAACCCCCGCAAGTCCCAGAGGTGGCCGTAAATTTGTCCAGGAGCGAGGTCACACCTCATCCCATTGTCTACCCCCCAGTTCGTGCACGATCAAAAGAGGGGCCACGGGGGAACCGCAAACACGTGCGGGGACTCTAAAGGGGGGTGGGGGGAGCGCATTCTGCACAAAATGGCCGGGTTAATAGGAACGACTCACGAGACGCGGCCTCCTTACGACATGCACGTGGGCGAGCTGAAACAACGGAACACCACGCAATTAAAACAGTCCCTATCTTTTTAAACATCCTTTGCAGACTCTTAAAACTGTATACAATTAACTACTTTTAAAAAATATGTGGTTTTGTATTTAAAAATATAAAAAGAAATATCTTAAGGTCATATTCATACGAGAGTTACTGAATAAAGGTTAAACGAAGCGCCTTAGCCTGTAAGGGACCCGTTGTGATTGTCAGCACAGGTCACGAGACTATCTCGGTCAATTTTGTGAATATTGTTTAGTTGTTTTTTTTTTTTTTTTTTTAAATGTTCAAGTTTCTATGTCTTTTTTCTTTCTTTCTTTTTTTTTTTGTTTAAATGTTCAAGTTTCTATTTCTTTTTTCTTTCTTTCTTTTTTTTTTTTTTCAAATGTTCAAGTTTCTATGTCTTTTTTCTTTCTTTCTTTTTTTTTTTGTTTAAATGTTCA
>OZ024794.1:48053012-48153012 GCA_964017045.1 Omphiscola glabra | reverse complement strand
GAAATACAGGGAAAAATGAGGATCGCTAGTAGAAGAAAGTCAGTTGTATTTTATGTGGCCAGGGACTTGTCAACAATCAACTATTTGAGCAATAAAACATTTATCAAATAACGCGTAAGCTTGCCCTGCAATAAATGCAACAACTTTTAAAACACAGCCTCCCATTTTCCGTGTCATACTTTAGCGTTTAGAAGTTATAGGGGAAGTAACAAAAAACAAAGGCCTCCATAAATATGGATGCTGTTATTTCCCTTGGAATGGACATGAGAGTTGGCGGTAGGCATTTTCTCGGACGGGATCGCGAAACTTTCTAAGTAAAAAAAATACTCTCCGGGAAATCCTCCCGTCCCGTGATATACCGGAAAATCCTCCCGTCCCGTGATATACTGGGAAATCCTCCCGTTCCGTGATATACCGGGAAATCCTTCCGTCGCGTGTTATACAGGGAAATCACGGGTAACAAATTTTTGAGTCCAATTCTCTTGTTTATATATTTTTTAAATATATTTATTCCCTTAATTTCACTAAGTGATTGCAACAAATTGTCGATTTAAGCCACGACCAGAGTGCCACGACAAGAGTTTCTGCCACTACCAGAGTGTCTGTCACGACAAGAGTGTCTGCCACGACCAGAGTGTCTGCCACGACCTGAGTGTCTGCCACAACCAGAGTGTCTAACACGACCAGAGTGTCTGCCACGACCAGAGTGTCTGTCACGACCAGAGTGTCTGCCACGACCAGAGTGTCTGCCACGACCAGAGGGTCTGCCACGACCAGAGTGTCTGCCACGACCAGATTGCCTGCCACGAGAAGAGTGTTTGCCACGACTAGTGTTTGCCTTGCCGTCGACTTCCCGTAAATTCCCATGTCCTATTTGGAAAGTAAGTGTGATATGCCTTTCAATCGTCTTTGAGACGCAAACGTCATGTCGACTCGCAAGGATTGAACTTGGACTTCAGGACATGGGTAGGGGTGACTTGACACGCGTGCCATGAGAAAACGCGGATGGTGTTAGCCATTTAAATGGCCAGAGAAACTGGTAAGCAACCAATGGGACATAACAAAGAAATTATTACTATTTTGGGGAAAATTTAAATTTTAACTCCCCTTATTTTCCCCGCAAAAAACGAAAAATACTTTGATTCTTAGATATAAATTTACGCGAAATTAGAAGTGTATAAAAATAAGAATGTTTTAGGCATAGTGAATGATTTAGGCATAAAGAATGTTTTACTTTTTTGAGCTCTCTTATATGCAAAGATTTTTATTTTACAAGCTGTTAATAATGATATGTGATTGTAGGGTGATTGGGTTGGGGGTTGTAGAGGGGGAGGGGGAATGGGGTTGGGGGGATAACTTTATAACGAGGAAATTTATACACTTGGAGGACCACCTTAGAAGGTTTAGATGGTCGACATTTCAGACAAAGAAACTCTTTTAGAATCTAACCCCAATCTTAGGGCGTCGTGAAAAAAAGGGGGGGGGGGTTTGCTTTCGGGGCATCCAGACTTCTATCCCCGTCTCTACCTAATTTAAACACATCTTGTAAATGGACCAGAGGTATGCTGCCTGCGACAAGCGTGCCAGACTTGGCAAGAACAGCTATTTTCAGCGACACAGGCGCGGAAGACAAAAAATCTAATAATTTATAACTTTAAAAATATGGTATAGTGGGGGGAAGAGTTACAGCTGTGGGCGCCCCGCTGAATGAACTGGAAGCCTTACTATGGCTCCTTGTGTCCAAAAAGTTTGCTTTAGACCACAAGAACCCCAAACTCAGTACATCGGAACCCTGTAACAGAAGCATCACGTCTACACGTAACCTTATTTAGTTACGCTCTTGTTGTTTCAACATCTGGTTCCTCCCTATCATCCCCTTCCGTCTATACAACAATCAACGAATTAGAGGCACTTTGTCAACTTACACACACCCACCCGCACACACGCACAGAGACACACACAATAATGGACTGACTGTATAAGTCCCGATGCGACATCTGGGGTTATGGCTCGCTCATCTTCGGCAACGGATAATTACCGCAGACGGCAGCAGACAGCAGCAGTATATACCATCGATCTGAACTCTAGTCATTTGATAGTCTAATGAAGATAGTCCGATGACAGATTGGCCGTGTGTTCATGAAAAAAAAACACTTATTAGCGCCTACTGGCGCGTTCAATGGAAAACACACCCAGATGTGTAAAATTGAGTGTGTGTGAGAGTGGGTTGGGGGGGGGGAGTAGGGAGAATAATTGAATTAACGCACCAGAAGGCTGTGAGTGAAATTTAAGAATGTGGTGGATGCTAATTTTGAAGTATGGGGAAGATGTCCGATAATTTATCAACCACGTCTTTTGAATACGTTAGTGTTTACACGTTATAAAGGCAGGGTTTTTTTATCTGTGGACACGTGTATCTCTGACGCCACGTTATAAAGGTTGCTTGCACCTTTATAAGGATTTAGTGGTGAAGCTCCTTGGACAAAGTTGTGTCGATGGTGTGTAGATCTTTGTGTCGATGGTGTGTAGATCTTTGTGTCGATGGTGTACAGATCTTTGTGTCGATGGTGTGTAGATCTTTGTGTCGATGGTGTACAGATCTTTGTGTCGATGGTGTACCGATCTTTGTGTCGATGGTGTGTAGATCTTTGTGTCGATGGTGTACACATCTTTGTGTCGATGGTGTACAGATCTTTGTGTCGATGGTGTGTAGATCTTTGTGTCGATGGTGTGTAGATCTTTGTGTCGATGGTGTACAGATCTTTGTGTCGATGGTGTGTAGATCTTTGTGTCGATGGTGTGTATATCTTTGTGTCGATGGTGTACAGATCTTTGTGTCGATGGTGTGTAGATCTTTGTGTCGATGGTGTGTAGATCTTTGTGTCGATGGTGTGCAGATCTTTGTGTCGATGGTGTGTAGATCTTTGTGTCGATGACGTGTAGACCTTTGTTTCGATGGCGTGTAGATCTTTGTGTCGATGGTGTGTAGATCTTTGTGTCGATGGTGTGTAGATCTTTGTGTCGATGGTGTGTAGATCTTTGTGTCAATGGCGTGTAGATCTTTGTGTCGATGGTGTACAGATCTTTGTGTCGATGGCGTGTAGATCTTTGTGTCGATGGTGTGCAGATCTTTGTGTCGATGGATCAAAGCCTCCCGCCCTTTACTTACACAACTGTATTCAAACATAGATTATTATAATTTCAGAGTTAAAAAGGCTACCTCATTTATTCATTTTAAAATCCTTTAAATTAACTTCTCTTTTGTTCGTGGCTGGGCTGACTGGGTGGCTGGCAAAATCTTCGGACGGCTAATTGACCAACTTCCCGTCAATCTATCGAGCTGAAACTTGGCACATAGACTTTTTGCCAATGACAATACATTTCCTCAAATTTTCAGCCGCACCTCCCAAACCCAACCTCCAAAAAATCAACGTTTCCTGTTTTTTCTAGGGGAAATTGAAGGAAAATTCCCGAATAACTGCGCTAAATGAGATTCTTGATAAAGAAATATCGCAAGTGCGTTTTGCGCGTTTGGGTTGGGGGTGGGGGCGCCTGGTAAATTTAGAAAGGGTTGGGGTGTATATCTAACTTAAACTAGGCCCATTTGAAACAAGGACACGATGAACGTTATGAGACACACTCATTTTTAAATCCTTTATATTACCTTCGCTTTCGTTCGTGTTTGGCAAAATCCTCGGAAGGCTAAATGCTAAATGGCCTTCTTCCCGTTATATTATCGAGCTGAAGCTTGGCACATAGACGCGTTGCTGATGACAACACGTTGTATCACATTTTCAGCCCCACCCAAGTGCCCCCCCAAAAAACTCACATTTCTTTCGGTTTTTAATGTGGAATGTTAATGGTATTTAAAAACAACAAAATATGTCAGTTGCAGAAATGATTACTCGTTGTAAAAACTAATTTGTTCAACGGGTGCGTGTTTTTGGTGTGGAGATTAATTGTGTAGCGGTTACGGTGTTGCGGAAATTGAGAATTACGCCAGATTGATAACTGGAATATTTTTTTTTTAAAGTTTCACTATGAGTAATCACCAAGATTGATAAAGTGATACAATAAAATGTTGCCCCAATGTTAAGTCCCCCTTGTTACTTTACTATCAAGACGCGTTATGTCCGGCTCAACATCTCCTGTTACAATATTGTAATCGGATAGTCTCGAATTTATATATTGGTGGCTCTTTCACTTGTTTGTTAGATGATATGTTCCCTTATTGTTACATGATATGTTCCGTTATTGTTACATGATATGTTCCCTTATTGTTACATAAAAGTTTCCTTATTCTTACATATGTTCCCTTGTTGTCACATATGTTTCCTTATTATTAAATTATATGTTCCTTTATTGTTACACATGTTCCCTTATTGCTACATGATATGTTCCCTTATTGCTACATGGTATGTTACATATGCTCCTCCATTGTTACTTGATAGTTTCCCTTATCTCAAATTTTTTTCATCGATTTACTGATTTTACTTTCAAAAAAAAAAAATTCTTTAAATATAATTTATATGAATATTATAAAGATCGTACATTTTATGATGCACTTATTTGATATGACGACCTAAAAATCGATGAACTCACAAAGAAAATCAAACTTTATAGTCTCCCCTTCAACATTGATTAAAACTCACAAAGGGACATCGACATAAAGGCATAGGTCACGGTAAGCCTTTCAACAGACAAGATAGGTTACATGGAAATAGCAAAGCATTGAAAGGGTGATGCTTGGGGTGAGGGAGGGAGGGGGGGGGGGGCTAGACGTTTCAGAGAAAGGGTTATCAATGGTGAGTGGTGATATTGATAGGTGGTGATATTGATAGGTGGTGTTGTTGATAGGTGGTGTTGTTGATAGGTGGTGATATTGATAGGTGGTGTTGTTGATAGGTATATAATGTTGTTGATAGGTGGTGTTGTTGATAGGTAGTGTTGTTGATAGGTGATGTTGTTGATAGGTGGTGTTGTTGATAAGTGGTGTTGTTGATAATTGGTGACGTCTGGGCCGTTTGGGTGCCGAGGCTTTTGAGTAGATCACGGGGTCCCTGTCTCCACGGGGGCCTCCATGGGCACTTTTTTTTTTAAAAACACTACAATTACGCAAGATAGTCTTATTTTTAAATTTGTGGGCGCCGAAAATATGGATATGCTAGTGGCCCAAAGACCATCGGCACGGCCTTGGGTAGTGATATGCAAGATATATCTACCGTTTTTCCGAATTAATTTATAGTCTAAAAATCCAGGTCATAATTTCACAATTGAGGCTAGATTTATTAAAATGTAGTTTGATACCACAAGGAGCCGCAATTTAAGAACCGCTGAAATATTTAGTAATGATATGAACTTTAAGACCTGTAATTGATATTGTTAGAATTTAACAGTTTTTAGAGGGACAGTGATTAGTGAGTTGTGAATGTTTGTGAAACAAAATTGGTCATTCATAGTGAGCTGTGAATGTTTGTGAAACAAAATTGGTCATTCATATTAGTGAGCTGTGAATGTTTGTGAAACAAAATTGGTCATTCATATTAGTGAGTTGTGAATGTTTGTGAAACAAAATTGGTCATTCATATTAGTGAGCTGTGAATGTTTGTGAAACAAAATTGGTCATTCATATTAGTGAGCTGTGAATGTTTGTGAAACAAAATTGGTCATTCATATTAGTGGCTGTGGCGTGGTGCCTAAAAGAAATTAATGAAAAAGATAATTGGTCGTATACTGTGACGGGTTGAGAGAGAGTAGAGATGTCACTTTGCGAATCCACAACTATGTCTGGGTTAACGGGTAAAAAGTGGGGGGGGGGGGCAAGGAGGAAAAACAAGTGGCATTGAGCTGAGTCCACACGATGGTGGTGGAAAGGGGGGGGGGGCACGAAACGAGGAGCAAAAACCATTGGTCTTGAACTAGGTGTACTCAGCGAGGCACAAGCTACGACATTTACGCCAACCACAACGGATGCCACTGAAGGGGAAAGGAGGAAGGATTAAGGAACTTGGTAGATTTGAGAGAAAGACGCATTTCGAGTTGACCTGTATCGGTTGGTCATTTGACTTGACAAAGTCAATACAGGAAGAAAAAGAAGAAGCGATGGACATATTTAGGTTAAATAATAAAGTGTTGCCTAATGGACCAGACCAGCGGTTCTCAACCTGTGGGTCGCGACCCCTTTGGGTGTCGAACGACCCTTTCCCAGGGGTCGCCTAAGACCATCGGAAAACACATAAAATCTACAGTTGTGAAGTAGCAACGAAAATAATTTTTTGATTGTGGGTCGCCTGAACATGAGGAACTGTCTTGAAGGGTCGCGGCATTATGAAGGTTGAGAACCACTGGACTTGATGAACTTACGATGTAATAACAATGACGACGGTATCAGACATATTAGCGTGATTGGGATAAGGACAGCTGATACGCAATCATAATACTATGTCAGAAATGCCAACTAGGCACCCTTCTGTTTTAGAGCTGGCGTGAGTAACAAGTAATTGAGTTGTATTGTTGATGTGAGTACGGGATCACTTTATAGATGACTTGATAATAGACATAGACAGTAATACGCACTGTGTTGAGCAGGTGTGTCAGTCATGCTGGTATGATAGAAGATGTTGATTGGGATAAGTGCTACATAAAGTGGTCATGGGGCTAGTGCCAGCAATCCCAGCAAACAATGATCTCACCCCACAGAAGCCAGGTCGATTCATCAAAGTCAAACACTCACTAAACACTGACTTAACCTCTGACAACCCCCATGAGCAATTACACCCGGAACAATAGCAAATGCTTCACTGTGCCTCGGAGTAACACAGTGCAACATAGACAAGCATTCTTTCCACGCACAATAATCGCTTGGAACCACCTGGACAATACCACCGTGAGCATCTGCTAGGAGCCGTTAGGATGGCAGCATAGCTTCCCCAACCGTTGCACATATGCCAGTATATGGATGCAGCATCGTACCTTACCAGATCCAGAACAGTAAAGAAGATGTTGATTGGGATACGTGCTATGATAGAAGATGTTGATTGGGATAAGTGCTACGATAGAAGAGGATGGTTGGGATAAGTGCGATGATAGAAGATGTTGATTGGGATAAGTGTTATGATAATAGAAACTGCATCGAGTTGCTTAGGCGAGAACGCAAGTCGCATATGAATGAAGATGTTGGGACAAGTGTGTGTATGTGGGGAAAGTGGGTGTATGTGGGACAAGTTTGTTTATGTGGTACAAGTTGATGCATAAGGGACAAGTGGGTGCATGTGGGACAAGTTAGTGTATGTGGAACAAGTGAGTTTATGGGCAAGTGGGTGTCTAAGGGACAAGTGGTTGTATGTGGGAAAGTGGGTGTATGTTGCAGAAAGTATGAAATATTGTTTAAAAAATGTAAAAAAAATATAATTTTCCTGATTGCATCAGTGCTATGACATATTTAAGACATATCTTATGAAGGACCATCACTTAAGAAATATAAATATTTAAGAATGGGGGGAAAAAAATCCGTTGTTTTTTTTAAAGTTTCAAAAATATTTAATCCATTATTTTGCATAGTAAAGACACTATTTGTTTTTTCCCCCTTGCAATGAAAATTAAAGTACAATAACAAATACATTTTAATATATTGCCTTATTGATCAATTTAAAGCGGGACTCACGCTCATAAATTTTCAGACCATTAAAAATCGAAATCTGCCACTATCACAAGTCAGTCGTAATAACAAGATTCCTGATCGTTGTCTGCTTTACAAGCAACGATTTATTGGAGCCATAGCGTATCCCGAAATTTGTTCAAATGAAATGTGTTCGACGGAAATTTGTTGGAAATGAAATTTGTGAAAGAGAGATTAATTTATTTCTGAAAATGATTTTTTTAAGGGACGGTGCGAGTGAGAATTCGGGAAATTAAAAACTATTTAAAAATTATATTTATTTCTATTGGGTTTTCCCCATTATTGCATTTCGAACAAATTTCCGTCGAACAGTTATCTTTCGTAAAAATTTCAGGAAACCCATTTTCTTGTACTCCTTAAAACACGTAGACATGTGCAAGAAATTTAAACCTTTGTGAAATACAATATATTGGATTGATCACAAAAAACAAAACAAAAAAAAAGTATTATTTATGGAAGACAATAAATAATTTTACACGACATCATTAAACTCTGGCAGCTTCCTAGCGCATTCTCGGAACCATACTGGCACCTTCCAGTTCGGTATTGAGAAATTTTGAAGTGTACCAAAGAAAAGAAAATAAGCAAAAATACGTTCACACAATTTTTTTTTTAAATACATATATTTAACAGGTATTTTAAAGACAAAGGATGGCTCGATAGACATGTATGTCAATTGTACACAATTTTATCCTTTCAGCAGCCGGCTAACTTAAATCACAATTTTGTTCATGGTTTTTATTGATAAAGTTGTAAGGCACAGTTGGATATTGAATAGAATTGTGTGTGGCTGTAATATAACAGAAGGGTAACACGAGGTGAGCGTTGATTACCTGTACACAGTGCACCGCCGCTGTTGTTGTTTTTTTATCATGGATAATTTGAAACGCTAGCATGGAAAGCGAAAATTGTGTACAGTAGAAAATATACATTAATAGTAATACGTGTTGGCAAAAACTACAGCATATGTGCCAGACTTCACCATTCTAAAACTACAGCATTTAGACTAGAGTTGGTGTGTGGGGGTGTGGGGCTTAAAGGGGGTGTTGGTGTTGGGATATTGTTTTAATATTTAATTTTAAATTCTTAATAGTCAAATGAATTCTTTGTGTACAACACTACTGGGTTATTGATTATTTCAATCAAAACAAGTTGAGCTACCTGACTACGTCGTAGAAAGCCGACAGCTTTATATTGCAGCTTTGACAAATCCTGCATTGTTAGTCAGTCTTAGTGAATTGGGTTAATAGTTTAAGCTTAAAACGTCCAAAAAACTAGTTTCTTTTTAAGTAATTGGATTTTTTTTAAGAAAAGAAAAAATGACATTTTAAACAATAATAAAAAAACCACACACACACACACATACACACAAACTTAATACCAGGCTGTGAAACAATGAGTCCCGAAGTCATGAAATAGTGAATTGGGTCCCGCAGCTATGAAACTGTGAGTGAGTCCTGCAGCAAATGGATGTAATAAATGGCTGCCTTCAGCGTCTGAATCCTTGAGAGTTTTTTCTTGTCCTTGATGTTGGGGAGATGCTCCTTGAGGCGGTCGAACGCGACGTTCAGGTGACACATCCTTCGCCTCTCTCTCATGTTGGCCGCGGACCTCTGATTCGGTGTCTGTATCCGCTTACGGCGTCGTCTGCCATTCTCGGTGGAGACCACGGTGCCGGAGCTGTCACTGAAATACGCTTGGCTGCTGTAGCTGTCGGCTGTCTCGTCGATGTAGCCGTTTTTTATGTTCCCGTTAAGAAAATTCACGTCGTTGTTGTTGGGGGCGGTGGTGGGGTTGGTGACGCAGCTGACGTAGTCGCGATCCGTGAAGTTGTTTTCCTGGTGCTTCCACGCGATGTCCGAGTACCGGGCATTTTCTTGTCCCCACTGGTCGGCTATATCGCTCTGACCAGTGAACAGCCGTGTACCGACGCCGTTGTAGGTTTCCTGTGGGTAAAACTGGGCGGGGGTCACGGGCTCGTATTTCACGGCCGCCGCCAGGAGATTGGTGTACTCACCTTGCTCCACGAAGGTTCCCCTTTCTTGGTTTTGGATACCCAGAACCGGATGTATGGCTTCACTAACAGGGGAAACGACGCCATGAGCCGATCGATTGGTCTCGGTGTTGAAGCCGTGCTCGACCACCGCTACCCTGCCTTCCTCTGACTTATCCCCGCCCCTGTAGTGTAAACTCGCCAGGGCGCTGCCATACAAAAACGACGACGTCTGCTCCTCATACGACCGAGAAAGGGCGTCTCGGTCACAACGAGGCTCGGCGGTAACACTTTTAGATTCCGTAAAGGTGTCACCCGTAAAAGAATTGGCGCCCTGCGGGTCGGTACGCTGCTGGCGACTTCTGCTGCTCATCAGGACGTTAACGTTGGGCAAGGCTACGAGTTTTTCCGAGGCTTCCCGTCTACAGCTCCTCGTGAACCTGTCTTTGGACGCTTCCACGTCCGGCGTTTTGACATGTTTTTTCCTTTTGTTGTCCGATTGACCCAACGCGTGAGCTTTCTGCCCGCAGTTCTGTTTGACCGTAGCTTTCTTTTTCATATTGATTGTTTTTGTAATTTGTAAAACAATTCGTTTTTTTCTTTTTCCTTCAACTCCCACAACTTCGACCTTAAAGATAGAGTTCCTGGAAAAAGTTGAGCTTTTCCCTTGAGGATTTATAGCAGCCAAAAGTGAATCTATACTTAGACACCACTATTTAAAAAGAAGAGTTTCACAAAACTAAACGCACTTCAGAAGCTCGTTTCAACAGTTTATAAGTTCACAAATCGGGCAGAGTATACATATACCATTTTGTTCAATGTCACTGTGTTTATTTCCGAAGAATTCTCAAATTTTCACCACATTCCACGGCCACAGCAAAAAAACATTTATATACAATCGGACGGATCAATTCTGTTTTATAATTAAAAAAAACAAAAATATCATTTCGCATATAAAAATATTGGGCACAATTAACTGGATGTATGAGCCCCAAAAAATATATCCACTAAGAAAATATTTTGTGAGAAAAGATCCTCTGGCGAAGTTTTATCCGCTCAGCCCACCATTTCCATTGCGCAGAGCTCTTTCACCACGCTTCCACTGTGAGTGTGTGACACAGCGATGAGCTGCCGTACAGGGCCGCACGCGTGAACGTGTTGTATCTCCGACCAAGTAGTGACTGGCTTTTCAACCCCCTCCGACCAGACCCACAACCTGTTTGATGCTAGCTCATTAAAAATCCATATTACGTTAGGAAATTATCATGACTATATTATAAACGACCGAGCCCAAATGTATTCTGCACGTGACAGATGGCGTGAGCGACGCAACTAGGGTTAGGGGACAATTTTATTCAATAATCTAGGAGCTTATTTGATGGAAAGGTGGGGGGACGGCTAGGGGGGAGGGGAATGGGAGAGGGTCATACATTTGCATAATCAAAAGAGATGCTTTGGGGTGGTACATTTAAGCTCCTAAAATCATATGTTGCTGATGTGAGGGGCTATTTATATTACCTCCACACCACAACCCGGCTTTGGATCTAGACCGGTGGTCATCGGTATTCACCCTATTAAAAGAGGGGGGTTATTAGAGAGTTAAAATGAATTATCAGCATTACTATCGAATTCCATAAGAATTTATGGTCTACAAAGGTAGCGATCGTCTACTTCAAGAAACACCCTCATACACTTTGTGGACAATGGGTCTGCCTGGGGTCTAGCTTTACACCACCATTTTGGACTACTTACATACAATTAATGCTATTTTTAAAATAAGTTTTGTGTTAAAAATATTTAATAGTTTATTTGATTCAATGTGTTTCTCTCCGTGAGTCTTGAATTAGAAATGTATTAGGTTTTTTCTGGGGATAAAAAAAAACATTTTGGCCTCTACAAAACATTGGCCTCCTACAACACATTGACCTTCCTACAACACAAAGATATTCTGCAACATAAATATCTCTTAAACATATATGCCTCCTACAGCACACAGATCTCCTACAACAAAAAGATCTCCTACAACACACAGATCTACAACACACATATCTCCTACAACACAACGATCTCCTACAACACACAGATCTCCAACAACACATAGGCCTCTTACAACACACAGATCTCCTACAACACATATGCCTCCTACAACACACAGATCTCCTACAACACATAGGCCTCCCAAAACAAACAGATCTCCCACAACACATAAGCCTCCTACAACACACATATCTCCTAAAACACATATTCTTCCTACAACACATAAGCCTCCTTAATCGTAATGATAACGTCCAGTAGAGTATAAGGTCGTAGCCAATGTAAAATAAATGAATAGCTCTATATAAATCAACCGGTTCTATCTAATGTGTGTGCGCCATCTGTAAAGACACAGCTCCCCCCTCCCCTCAAGCCCTATTTTTTCCCAACCATCATGAAAGGTAATATCTGTAAGATATTTGTTGGCTTGGGAGTTAAAAATATGACTCAATTGCAGAGGCGTAGGAACGGCTTGGCATCGGGGCAGTTGCCAAGGGCGCCGGCCTACGCCTGTTCAAAAGGGTGCCGCTAAATCTCTAATTTTTAAATTTTTATTATTTAAAAAATAAATTTGCCAAGGGCGCAAAAAACCCAGTTACGCCTCTGCTCAATTGTCCAACATTATTTCGGACACATGTATATGTTTGTAGTATATATAGTCTTAAGCCAAGAATTGGAGATGGCATTAATTTCTTGTAGCTTCCTGTATCTGTCACATATCAGAACGATAATTTTTTTTTTACCCTCGCAACTCATCTATTATGTTTATTTATTTTTTTAAATTTCTTTTTAAAACGCTAATAAATATGTAATTATGATTATGCAGGCTTCAGTGTAGCCATCTTTCGATCATTTCTATCATGCAGCAAAGAAGGTGACTAGAAAATTGGCATTTAATAATCTTTTTACTGGTGTAGTCATCATCATTATCCACCTCGCCTGTCGTCCCGTCTGGGGCCACAACATAGGCCACAAACAAAGGCTCTCCAGGCATCCCGGTCTTGGGCAAGTCTCTCCAGCTGTCCCCAGTTGTGCCCACTCTTTTTGGTGTCTGCCCCCAGCTCTCTTCTCCAAGTCATTTTGGGTCAACCTCTTTTTCTCTTTCCCTGGTGTAGTACCTTAAACTTAAGGCCCGCTGGGTTATTTTGTCGTGGAGTGGCTCCGCGAATATAAAAAAAAATTCAACAATAATAATTATTATAATAAAAGGGATTACAACCTAAGGGGCGTCATTAATTATGCCCACAAAATAGAGGGGGTGGATGAGTTGACAATTGTTGACAATGGGGAGGGGGTAGATTAGTTGACGTCAACAATCATGTTTTCTCTATTAAAATGTTATTCTTAACTGGTTGTTACATGATTACAAACAAAATAGTGATAGTAAATAGTTATGTAATATTTAGGCTTTTAACAATATAAGATTTATTTAATGTGTGTCTGTCTGTGCACTGCAGATGGCTGGTCGGAATGTTAGCACACTTTGTTAGTGCAAGAGAAGTCAAACTTTGGCTTCTCTTCACCTGTAGAGTCTGTTTTGTTGCAAATGACTAGGGCGATATGTTTGCGATCATGTTGCACGTATGAAACAACTAGGACAAGGTTCAAGTGTCAAGATAAATGATATTGATAGAGTAGGAATACGATATTTGGAGAATTAGGGGAAAGTAAAGTGAGTAACAATAATAACATCGCTGCTTGAACGGATTTGCAAAATCTGTAAAATCTATTTTGCATCACAAGTCATGTTGAAAAAGCATGTTCAACAGCACCGACAATGCACTCTTGAGCATAAGAAATTAGCACATGCTCCTCAACAAAAAAGGATTCAACCAATGCAAGTAGCTGCAAGGAGATAGAGAGAGCTTATGGCGATAGATGTTCACACCGACAATGCTTCTATTTTAAGTGCTGAATGGTTAGATGAGGATGATGTTGACTTGTCTGGTATAATATAAGTTCCGCAAGATGAAAATGATAAATCAGCCACAATGCCCATTGCTACGATAGGGCTACTCCATGCGAAGATGACAGCAGCTAGAAGTTATACTACAATTGTCAGATATACTGACAAAAATCATATGTATACTTTCAGAAGCAATGATATTTAGCCTTAAACAACCTTTTAATTGATTCCGTATCATAAAATGTACTTGTAAAAACTTTTTTACTTGTTGATTAACAAGCTAAGGTTGTAATAAAATGTTTTCCCTACAATTTTGTGTCATTAATATAGATCAGCACCAAGTAAAATGTATTTATAGATTTATTTATATTATATTAATTATTTTGGGGGGGGGGGGATAAAATGTTGACATAATAACTTAGGGGGAGGGGGACATTGAAATTTTGACAGTTGTCGACAAGGGGGGCGAGGGGGTCAAAAATTGCGTAATAATTGTTGACGTAATTAATGGACGCCCCCCTACGGCCATAGAATCACTGCTTAAGATATTTAAATACATTGCATATTTACATACATGGCATATTTACATACATGGCATATTTACATACATGCTATGACACCATAGAAGAAAATGCGTCTAATTTGTGTGCGAACCAAATCAGGCTGTGCCAGAGGCGTAGCTAAGGGGGGCAGAGGGGGGACAGATGTCCCTGGGCGCCAGACTATTTAGAGGCGCCAAAATGTGCTTTGATATTCTTTTATTAATAAATGGGTTTGAGGGCTGAAAATAGAAAGGGCGGATCTTTAAAAGAAACACTCTAGCTACGCCTCTGGGCTGTGCTAATACCGCGTGTCTTGTTGAGTAGATAATGATGAAAATATGTTTTTATTTTTTAAAGTATTGTTAAAAGTTAATAACTAGTCAAAGTTAAGAGTTAATAACTAGTCAAAGTTAATAGTTCATAAACAGTAAATGTTTGGATTTTAAAAAAAAAATATTTGAAGACACAAGACAAACACATTGGGATTAGACCTGATTAGAACATGTCATAATACTTTAGAACAAATAAAAGAAAGAGTCGCATGAAGAATCAAGGTCATTATTAAATAATCTTTGCCAAAAAAAAAACACACAAAAAAACACATGAAGTTATATTTTTCAACACAATAATTTAACTTCTATTGAGAAACTAGATGTAACAAAAGAATCCCAGAAGAGAGTTTCCAGTTACAACATATTCCTGTCATACACTCGTTTCAATTTCTCTTTTATAACCTTTTTTTTTTATTATTATCTAGCATGGAAGCTCTGTCTGTTGCGTCCCGTATATTTCAGAACTGCACGAAGTCATTAAATGTATCACTTAATAGAAATTGCTGTATCACTCATTGTCATCCCCATTTGTATAATGTTAGCGGTGAGTTACATAAAAACATGAGAGAAATTACAACAAACACACACACATGCACATAAATGACGAATCGGGTCAAAATCTTTGTGATGACTCTGAGATTTGTAGTATGTGAATATGCGAAAAAACTGTTTTAAACTAAATATAGCTGTATTTTTTTTAAAGGGTAGGTTCCGCACGCAGTTTTAGAGGAAATAGGATGAGAAGCCACTGATTTCACAAAAGCCACTAAAATCACAAATTCCTTCTTTTTAAGAAGAAAAAAAATTAGGAAGAACATAACAAATTACAGTTCTTTTTATTATTATTATTATTTTTATTTTTTTTTGGTAATGTAACTTTCTTTTTATTAAGGGGTATTCTTAGACATACGTTACGATGTCGCTTCAATTTACCGGCCAAACTCCGATATTGTCTCCTTTGTTTTGTTTTGTTTCTATGCGATTTTTCTCGCACGTTTGCAAAATGGCGTGAGGCGGTTGGTCAAGTTCGTAGTAATTTCTTCTTCTGTGCTCGCGATTTCCGGTTTAAGCAGTTCCACGTGCAGAATGAGCAGTTCACTTCGAGAACACCATGTCTAATTCCTATGTAAACACTCGCAATTTCCGGTTTAAGCAGTTCCACGTGCAGAATGAGCAGTTCACTTCGAGAACACCATGTCTAATGCCTATGTAAACACCATGTTCCGTTCCTATGAGCAACCTTTTCTGTTCCCATGAGAACATCAAGTTCGGTCATATGAAAACACCATGTTCTGTTCCTTTGAGAACAGTATTTTCTTTTCCCATGAGAACACTATTTCCTGTTCCAATGAGAACACCGTTTTCCCGTTCCCATTAGAACACCATTTCCTGTTCCCATGAGAACACCATTATTTGTTCCTATGAGGACACCATTTTCTGTTCCCATAAGAACACCATTATCTGTGTTCCTATGAGAACACCATCATCTGTTCCTATGACGACACCATTTTCTGTTCCCACGAGAACACCATTCCCTGTTCCAAGCTTGTAGGCATCGCCCCTTGACGTTCATAACAACTGCAAGATAGACGCCACATGCATCACCAACTGCCACTTTGGCCAACGAATTTCCGACCACTAAGCGATAAGCCGTCTAAAGTAGCATATACATGGGTCATTTCAATAACATCGGTCCTTGCCGCATCTCTCGGCCAGTTCACAATGGGACCGAACTTGGGACTTTGGACGTAACATATGTAAAACCGATTTTTGTTCTTCTAAGGGAGCTCATCCGCTTCAAGAGACCCTATGTCATGACAATTACTTCAAAGTTTCTGATAAAAGTTCCCCCCCCCCCCACCCATCACCCCCAACTCCAAAACTCTGCCACTATCTGACTCCCCTACGAGAAGGTTGGAGCACAACAACGGCTTGAGTCAGTTTGTTTGAAAGGGCGTGCCACCCGTTGTCCTAACGCCAGAAAATCCGATGCGGGTATTTGTCATTTTAGCTTGACGTTTTGTGTTTTTTTATTACCCGTATTTTCGTCAAACAGAAAAAAAAAACAAAAAACAAACCAAAAAAACTGCACTTATAGTTGGAGTCACGGCTCGCGACAATAATTAGATATGTTTAGGTTAAAGGTCAATCGCAGCAATAGTGTCATCAACTCTGTTTGGGGTTTTTGATGGCTCGCCTCCTGGGTTGGGGGAGGGGCGGGAGGGGGCTCACGTGTAACAATGACTCATTTTTCGGGCCTTTTACATACACTCTTAACAATTTGAAGTAAAAAGATGGCCACTCTGGTATAGATTGCTTAGAAGACAGAAAGAGGGGATGGAGGCAAGACAGAGAGGAGGAAAACAGATTACAGATCCAGTAATGATTCAGTTTTGTTGGCAGACAACACAATAAATTGGCGTAAATAAGGGGGGCGAAGGGGGGTACAGCCCCGAGCGGCAATTATGGGGGTATACATAACATGACATTAAACTAAGCGTATATCCGGTATGTGGGCTCAGTAAGCTCCTATCCGGCATGTGGGCTCAGTATGCTCCTATCCGGCATGTGGGCTCAGTATGCTCCTATCCGGCATGTGGGCTCAGTACGCTCCTATCCGGCAGTGAAGTGTGGACCGCAAATGCTAGCCATGAGCGGAAACTTAACAGCTTCCGTCAAAGATTTCTGCGTCGCAATGCGCATTCAGTGGCAGGACAAGGTGCCTCACACTGAAACTTTGGAAGGTGCAAAAATGTGTATCATGCTCTACCACTCTTCGCAAGAGGCGACTTCGCTGGTTAGGTCATGTAAGGAGAATGAAGGAAGGTCGTATTCCAAAGGATCTGCTGTAGTGAGATGTGGCGGAAGGGACAAGACTTATTGGACGGCCGCGGCTGCAATTTAAAGAAGTTGGCTCGTAAGGAACGTGATGGAAGCCAATATAGAAATCAACGAGTGGGACGATCACCGCTATGCACCGTTCCAGCTGGCGAGCAGCAGTGTGTGAAGGATTCAATCAGCAGTGTGTGAAGGATTCAAGCAGCAGTGTGTGAAGGAGTCAAGCAGCAGTGTGTGAAGGATTCAAGCAGCAGTGTGTGAAGGAGTCAAGCAGCAGTGTGAAGGAGTCAAGCAGCAGTGTGTGAAGGATTCAAGCAGCAGTGTGAAGGAGTCAAGCAGCAGTGTGAAGGAGTCAAGCAGCAGTGTGTGAAGGAGTCAAGCAGCAGTGTGAAGGAGTCAAGCAGCAGTGTGTGAAGGAGTCAAGCAGCAGTGTGTGAAGGATTCAAGCAGCAGTGTGTGAAGGAGTCAAGCGGCAGTGTGTGAAGGATTCAAGCAGCAGTGTGAAGGAGTCAAGCAGCAGTGTGTGAAGGAGTCAAGCAGCAGTGTGTGAAGGATTCAAGCAGCAGTGTGAAGGAGTCAAGCAGCAGTGTGTGAAGGAGTCAAGCAGCAGTGTGTGAAGGATTCAAGCAGCAGTGTGTGAAGGAGTCAAGCAGCAGTGTGTGAAGGATTCAAGCAGCAGTGTGAAGGAGTCAAGCAGCAGTGTGTGAAGGAGTCAAGCAGCAGTGTGTGAAGGATTCAAGCAGCAGTGTGAAGGAGTCAAGCAGCAGTGTGTGAAGGAGTCAAGCAGCAGTGTGTGAAGGATTCAAGCAGCAGTGTGTGAAGGAGTCAAGCAGCAGTGTGTGAAGGATTCAAGCAGCAGTGTGAAGGAGTCAAGCAGCAGTGTGTGAAGGAGTCAAGCAGCAGTGTGTGAAGGATTCAAGCAGCAGTGTGAAGGAGTCAAGCAGCAGTGTGTGAAGGAGTCAAGCAGCAGTGTGAAGGAGTCAAGCAGCAGTGTGTGAAGGATTCAAGCAGCAGTGTGAAGGAGTCAAGCAGCAGTGTGTGAAGGATTCAAGCAGCAGTGTGAAGGAGTCAAGCAGCAGTGTGTGAAGGAGTCAAGCAGCAGTGTGTGAAGGAGTCAAGCAGCAGTGTGTGAAGGATTCAAGCAGGCCAAACGGGCAGAAGATGCACGAAACAAAGCCCTTGCAACAATAAGAGAATTGTGAAAGGCCCAATTTAACCAGGAATCTAGGTTCTCCTGCGAGAGTGCGGTATGGGCCTCGTAAGCCATTTAATGAAGTGTCAATGGCTGCTCCATCGTCTCGTGAAGATGGATGGATGCCAGTATATATATACATAAAAGATGAGTGGGCCCTATTGGGCGTGGCCCCGGTCAGCAATTGGTAAAGATATGCCACTGACAAAATTTCCAACGATATTATTTTAGAAACTTTTATGCTTTTAATCGTTGGGGTGATGGTAATTAGACAGGAGGCATTCGTCTTCGCATTGTTATCGCTTTCATATTCGCTGTTCTTATCTAGAGGTCTCCGAAACCATTTCCAGTATTTTAGGGAGTTCACCAGGTGCAATGGCATGTACATTGATAAAGCTGACTAATTTGCTCACATTTAACATTACCGCGTTACCATGGGACAACGCCGGCTTAAACTCCATTACCGCGTTACCCGGGGACAACGCCTTCTTATACTCCATTATCGCGTTACCCTGGGACAACACCGGCTTACATTCGCGGCTTTGACTTCTTTTCCATGTTTAATTTAAAAAAGAATTAATTATCAAATCTTCAATATAATCATGTTTCCGATTCATCTGAATTCTTAAAAACCAGCAAATGCATACATATTTAGTCGTCGGTTAAATTATTATTTATTTTTTTTGGCGGGGTTTTCTAATTGTTGTATCGCTATATTGATGTATGGGTAGGTGGTCATTGTAGGTGGTCATTGTAGGTGGTCATTGTAGGTGGTCATTGTAGGTGGTCATTGTAGGTGGTCATTGTAGAGGGTCATTGTAGGTGGTCATTGTAGAGGGTCATTGTAGAGGGTCATTGTAGAAGGTCATTGTAGGTGGTGATTGTAGGTGGTGATTGTAGAGGGTCATTGTAGAGGGTCATTGTAGGTGGTGATTGTAGGTGGTGATTGTAGAGGGTCATTGTAGGTGGTCATTGAATAGCTTAACTAGGAGTGGCCCATTGCGATGTCCTCTTCTAGTAGCGATACCTTTGAGTTCTATGAGCAATGGTGGCTGGCGTTAATGGGGGGGGGGGGGAGAATACAAACACTCAGATAAACCAGACATAAAAACCGTCACGTGACTTTTAATTTCTCAACCCCATCGGGTGGTGAAGGGGCAAAAAAAAGGGGTAGTGGCAAAGGTGAGTATATCATGGATATATAATTAACTATTCGTCCTAAACTGTTCGGTGAAGTTGAGCGGTTTCAGAATCACTCGTCTTTCTCAATAGAACTAATTGCCATTTTGTGGAATTCAAAGACCCAATGATCAAATGTTTGCAAGCTTAAGCTGGCTTGATCATAGACACGGACATTCGGTACAATACATCAACAAATATCCCAACAATTACATTAACTTAAAGTGTTCATTCTGTAGAGCGATTGGGGGTTTATTGAAGGTTTATTGAAGGTCTATTGAAGGTTTATTGAAGGTTTATTGGAGGTCTATTGAAGGTCTATTGAAGGTTTATTGAAGGTCTATTGAAGGTGAAAAAAAAAAAAACTTAATTTCCATGTTTGTTTGTTTCTTTGGTTTTTTTTTTTTTAAATTTTACAAATTTTTCCTGTAGCTCTTACGCCAAAATGTTTCTTAAAAACTACTAAAAAGAAATTTTAGACTTTGAAACCAGCTTTAACACCAAACATTCTTTGTGCAAATGTTCCCTTTTATTCGTTTCGAACTTATTAATTTAGTTGTATTTATTTTTTTAAAGGGGAGCTTACCCTAACCGATGACGCACTTCCCCCGGAAGCGGGTCTCGCGAACGCCAGAAACGTGTCTGCACCCGCGAAAATAATTAAAGTGGAGCAGGTTTGCCTGAAGGCGGCATAGACGAAAAGACAAGCGCCGTGTCCAACGGGCAATATCGGGACTAGCCAGACGCCGCCGACGCCGCTCCGCTATAAAATACCAGACCAATTATTTCTAACCGTCTAAAATGATCTCATTGTTATGACAGACGATTTGTATCTCACTTATTAGCAGCCTCCAAGCGGCTGTAACGACAATATAACAGTATTAATATTCTTTAGTCACCCAGTCTCTGACAACACGGCCGTTATTGCCCGATTTCTAGTCACTGCAGGACAGCTGTTACATCCCCCAGTATAAAATACTATTTTAAAAATATATTTATATATATTTGGAAACGAAGTGGCTATAGGTACACGGGTACCAGAATTGAGAGGTTGGGATTAAAAAACGATTTAAAATATTATTGTTGGGTTTGTAAGACCAAATGAGGTATCAAATGAAAGATAATTGAATGTACTATACGTTTGAAATGTTAAAGTAAACTACCACAAATGACATCCGAATAAAATTGAGCCTAATGGTACCCGGGTGCGAATGGCGGCGCTGCGTGTCCGGGTCCATTTTGACTAATGCTATTCGGATGTCATTTGTAGTAGTTTTTTTAAGTTAAAATGAAGAATTAAGTTTACAAACATATAGTCCATTCAATTATCTTTCATTTGATACCTCATTTGGTCTTACAAACCCAACAATAATATTTTAAATCATTTTTTAATCTCAACCTATCAATTCTGGTACCCGTGTACCTATAGTTGCAGTCATTTGGAAAAGTGGAATCGTCTAAGCCAAAACGAGGAAAATTTGCCTACATGTTTATAGTGTTTGCTATTTGTTTAGTGTTTGCCCAGATTTAGTGTTAGCCATTTTTTGGGTGTTTGCCCATGTTTAGTGTGTGGCAATGTTTAGTGTTTGCCTATGTTTAGTGTTAGCCATTTGTTTATAATGTTTCGTCTTTCGGTTTCTTTCTTTTACGCCCAGCATATTTAGCCCATTTTTTTATATGATGCAACAATTCTGGAATCGTTAAAAGACAATACAATTATTTGGGTTTTTAAATACGAAATTGGGTAACTTCCACTCCCCCCCCCCCCCCCCAAACAGTTGTCCTGCTCCGATTTCACGCCACTAGATGGGGTGACAGAGCCGTCACGTTCTGCTCACGCGCAGCCCAGCAGGGGGCGCAGGATAGAAGGGAGATGCTGCCCTTAAGGGAGATAATCACAGAGGGAGCTGCAAGTCGTAATAAGTGAGTCCCCTGTGATGAAGTGTTTTCATCACTGGCACATCACCGCAGCGGTCTCTTACAGCGGGCCGTGTGCTATTAAGTGTAATTACCACAAATACGCAGTGCAACATTTAGCAAACACAAACTGGGTCATATGAGTAAAATACTTGTGGGCTTATTGTTAAACTTTTGGGATCAGTGGCGTAGCTAGGGATGGTACCCCCCGGAGTTGGGCCAAGATTTTTTTGCCCCCCCCTCCGCCCAATACCTAGCCCACTGTTGGGGGGTTAGATCAGTTCAGTGGTGTAGCTAGGGATCGTTACGCCCGGATTTGTTACAAGATTTCCCCCCCCCTTCCGCCCACTACCTAGGCCAGTGGTTTTCAACCTCCCAAACGCTGCGAGCCTTTAATACAGGACCTCGTGTTGTGGCGACCCCCCCCCCCCCCCAATCGCAAAATTATTTTCGCTGCTCACTTATCTAACTGTAGAGCATGTGTTTTCCGATGGTCTTAGGTGACCCCTGGGAAAGGGGTTGCAACCCACAGGTTGAGAATCGCTGACTTAAAGCCATTGTTGGGGGTTAAATCAGTCGAAACAAGTCTTAATAAATGAGAAGTACAAATAGAGTCATTCTGAAATCGTCCCCACCTTGATAAGTGATTGCATGACAAAAGAGATTATAACTTTTATATATGTAAGGAAAGGGGTCTTTCGCAAATTATGTCACGCACATGTGAGAAGGGGGGGTAGAGAATTTGTGACACTTTGTGACGGGGGAGGGGGTAAAAATTTGTTAGGTCACAAATTATGATATTTTTTCAATCTAAAATTTTCAAATTTTGAAAAATCTTTATTCAATTAATTTCAAAAACATTAATTTGATGTCGAAATTGTCTCATGTATTATATGTAACGTGAATCTCAGTCGCGAAACACTTTTTGCGCAAAAACTGTTGTGGCCGTTTTACATTCGGATGACTTCGTTGTTTCGCGTCACAGATTTCTAATAATACCTCATCTTAATCCATTATGGCAAAATGTTAAAGAATAAAATAAAATATTAGTTTAATTATGAAAATGTAATGTATGTGTTCAATTTGTTCTAGGTGTGACGTGACACTAAAAAGAGGGGGGGGTGTAAAGAATAGTGACACTTCGTGACAGAGGGGGGTCTAAAAAGGTCATTTTTTGCGTGACGTACTTTGCAAACGACCCCAAAGATGAGATATGGCGTGGACTGAGAGACACATTTATGAAAAATATTAAAATTAGGCCTACCACATGTCCCTTTTGGCCTACCACATGTCCCATTAGGCCTACCGTATGTCTAATTAGACCTACCACATGTCCCATTAGGCCTACCGTAAGTCTTAAAAGTGGATGCTGTTATTTTATTACCCGGAGCGGTAGCGGAGCCCATGAGAAGAGCACGCGTAGCACATGCTGGGAACCACTGGTCCAGACAATGATGAGACGAGGTTAAAACTCACTTGATTAGAAGATCCAATTTTATTTTTTATTTTTATTTTAATGAATAAGAAATTTCGTTAGCACGCATGCAGGTCACCAAGTGACGTTATCGAGCTATGAAGCACTTTTAAACATGCTGAAGCCAAATCCCGGAATAATTTTACGATCGCTGCAGCCACTTCGGGGAATACAGTTCCAATATCTGTAACAATCTCGGGCAGTAACTGTAAAGCTGTGAACACCCCGGGCAGTGCCGGCACAAACGCCGAGGTCATCTCTCGCAGCGCGCGTACCATTGCTGCGGCCATCTCACGTAGCACGGGAACAACGACTGTGGTCATCTCAGGCAGTGCGTGAACAAACGCTGGTAGCACGTCACGGAGTAAATCCACAAGGGCTTCAGCCACCTCGAGGAGTACAGGCACGAACGCTGCAGCAATTTCGAGGAGTAAACTTAAAATGGCTGTGGTCATCTCAGGCATTGCTTGTACGAGGGACCCGGTCAACTTGCAGAGTTCGGGTAAAACGGATGTAGTCATCTGCGGCGGTTCGTGGTCGATCGCTGAAGACATCCCACTTAGGACAGGTGCAGCAACCTCAGCCGTCTCACAGAGCTGATGTACAACGACCGTGGTCGGGCTATGTAAAGACGCTGTATTTATAGCAAAGTCCTCTGCTGTACGACACAAGAAGGTTAGATTGAAAAATGTCGACAAACGTAGGAGTAAGTCAATTACTGCTCTAAGATGATGTGAACTTTGGAACATTGGCAGACATCTTGGAGGTTTTTTTTATCATATCAAATTGTGTGCAAAATGATGAAAACATTAGCATTTTCCAAACTACCATAGCTTGGATTGAAAGTATGATAATTCGAATCTGCATTAAGAAAAAGATCTGCATGTAGTGATACATTTCGTCCTGTCCTCATTTGCACATATGTTGACAAACTAGGAAACCAAATACGTGTAATTGAGTCAGTGGCGTAATAAACGTGGGGCAATTAGGGCATGTGTCATGGGGGGGTGTGGTGGAAAAGGGGGGGGGGCTTGCAAGGGGCTGAAAACAAGCTGAAAATTGTCCGGACTTTATTTGAGGAAAAGACTTGTGTTGTTCTGTAGCTACTCGTGGCAATAGATTCACTTAGGCCAGATTGAAATATAAAATGATATCGACTAATTGATAGTATGTGGTGTCTTTGATCCCATCTCATCAAATCACCTGAACCCACGCGGAATGCCCTCCTTGAGCAATGCCGTACCTCTAGCTACAGATGCAGTTGAATTACGCCAAAGAGATCAGAAACAAAATGGCGGAGTGAGAAGTCTTAAGGTGGTGAGTCAAGAGCAAAAAGTGGTAGAGTTTGCCTGTAGGTTGCTGTCCATGTCTGTCCATGTCTGTACACGTCGGTCCACATCTGTACATATCTGTCCATGATACAATGCTAACATTTCCACGCTGCTTGGTGTCACGAGACACAGGCAAATATGGTTTGGACAGTAAATATTACTTCTAAGTAAATATGTTTAAAAAGCGGCACATTCTACAACTGATGTTGGTGCAGATTGGGAATATAAATAATTTTGGATTGTTGAATGGTGCTTTGAAGTTTTCCGAATGGAAAATAAAACAATGGCTACCTAAAGTGAATCTCGATTTTCAGTTTGGAGTATGGAAAGGATATAGCTTCGTTACAAATCTCCGGGTAGCTCTTCGGATAAATTCGTTTTTGTTTGTTTTTTTTTGTTGTTTTTTTTTTGGTAAATTTTGAGAAAGATACCCGCGTCTTTTACCATGGCCGCCATCTTGGTTGCCCCGACCCGCGAACTTTTACGTGTTCACGGGTCGGGACAACCAAGATGGCGGCCATGGAAAAATAAAATAACTCATGTTTTTTGCTAAAATTACGAATAAAAAGTTTTTAAAAATGAAAAAATGATCTAAATCTATCCCTCACCCTAACCTGAACCCTAAATTCCTCCCTAACAGGGTTTTGACCCTCTCCCTAACAAGGTTTTGACCCTCTCCCTAACAGGGTTTTGACCCTCTCCCTAACAGAGTTTTGACCCTCTCCCTAACCAGGGTTTTGACCCTCTCCCTAACAGGGTTTTGACACTCTCCCTAACAGGGTTTTGACCCTATCCCTAACAGGGTTTTGACCCTCTCCCTAACAGGGTTTTGACCCTATCGGAACCAGCGTTTGACACTCTCGCCTTAGCCTAACGTGTCGCTGGGTTTTGACCCTGAAAAGTAGGAAAATTTTTAAAAAACAAAGAAAAGTGGCCAAAATTAATTATAAAATAAAGAAGTAATGAAAACCCAACTTACATTTTCATGGAATACACTTTTACACACTTTATTTCAGGTTCCAACGAAAATAATATCCAAAAATTAATGAAACACAGCGTGCTCACCCTCTAAGATTATCTTAAAAATGGCGCCGCTTAGCGGCGCTTATTAACATATTTAATAGGCCAACCAATGAAATTTTAAAAATTATAATTAATTAACCAATAAAAAATTTGCCAAAAATTTGCCTCCGTCATATTAATGAAAATGTAACTCTAATAAAAAAATAAGGGGAGTGAAAGATTAATGCCAGCAAGTACTCTCTAAACTGGGAGCCTCTATGGATCAAGAAAGACCGTATGATTTTACTCTGCTGAGTAATAGAAGCCAAAATTCTTGCCTTAATTCATTAATGAAAGCAACGAAGCCACAGGTTTATTAAATAAATAATTATCATGACTTGTATTTTTGTCATGGTCATTACGATATATTTGGTTTACTTATTTAAAGGAGGGTTTATAACGCGTGGTTTTACAAGGGTGCCATTTCAGTGTTTACCCCTGTGACGCCTCTGTGAACATTGAAATGTTTTCATTCCTAATTAATGTAACACATCCCGTCACTTGATCTATGAAAAATAGCATGTTTTCAGTGCTGTCAAATAACACATGATACCTAGCTGGGAACGTGAACACTTTGCTCTATGACTATCTCATTTTATGTTTGAAATAGTTCACCATGAAGTCCTCGGTGCTAGACATCAAGCACATACATCTACACGTTTTCAGAGCTGTGGCAGCCAAAATTTTGAGCTGTTTGCAGCCAAAACTCTGACCTGTTGCAGCCAAACCTCTGAGCTGTGGCAGCCAAACCTCTGAGCTGTTGCAGTAAATCTCTACGCTGTTGAAGCCAAATCTCTGAGCTGTGGCAGCCAAACCTCAGGGCTGTTGCAGTCAAACCTCTAATCTGTTGAAGCTAAGCCTCTGAGCTGTTGCAGCCAAATCTCTGATTCGTGGCAGTCAAAGCAAATGTAGAGCGATCCGATCATTTAACTTCGTCCTGTCTAATGTTAAAAGTATAACTCACGTTGACTGTGGTTTTTTTTTACTTGTTGGCCTCCTCTATATTTGTCTGCCGGCTTAAACGTTGCTCCTGACTCTTCTTAATCTTCACGGTTTGATGAATCCGTTTCACATCTTGTTTCTTAATTGGTCAACTCATGCACGATTTTAGTCTCATATTGCGAACGTTTCATTTATGACCATTGTTTCATTTATGATCATTGTTTCATTTATGACCATTGTTTCATTTGTTACCATTGTTTCATTTATAACCATTGTGTCATTTATGACCATCGTTTCATTTATGACCATCGTGTCATTTATGACCATCGTATCATTTATGACCATCGTTTCATTTATGACCATCGTTTCATTTATGACCATCGTTTCATTTATGACCATCGTTTCATTTATGACCATCGTTTCACTTATGACCATTGTTTCATTTATGACCATTGTTTCATTTATGACCATTGTTTCATTTATGACCATCGTTTAATTTATGACCATCGTTTCAATTATGACCATTGTTTCACTTTTGACCATTGTGTCATTTATGACCATTGTTTCATTTATTACCATTGTTTCATTTATGACCATTGTTTCATTTATGACCATTGTTTCAGAAATCCGTGATCCCCTCTCAGTTCCCTCAGCTTCTTAATATGACACAGAAGACAGTGGAGTCAGTTAAGCACTGGATGACAATAAACAAGCTCAAATTGAATGATTGAAAAGGCTGAGCTGATCCCGATTGCTACCGCTCAAAAGCTAAAATATTTAAAAAATACACCATCCTTTACTCTCTAAGGCGTGCAGATTGAATTTGCCCAAACAGTGCGAAACCTGGGTGTCTACTTAGACAGAACACTAACTATGGAAAATCACATTAACATGATTTGCAAGGCGATTTTTCTAGAGCTGCGCAGAATTAGTCATATGAGACCTTTCTTAACTTTGAATGCATCAAAGATACTGATGTCTGCATTCGTTCTATCACGCATGGACTACTGCAATGATCTCATGGTGGGTCTTCCAGCTACGCTCCTGGATAAAATTTAAAAAAGCACAGAATAATGCGGCTCGAATTGTTCTTCGTAAACGCAAATTCGACCATGCTAAAACTATTCTGAGAGAACTGCATTGGCTGCCGGTCCGCGCTCGCATAGAGTACACAATTGCAACTCTGTGCTACCGCTGCTTGCATGACCTGGCGCCGTCCTATCTCCAAGCGCTTATGACGCCTTATGTACCCACTAGACAACTCCGCTCATCCGATAGTGGCAAACTCTCGATACCGCGTGTTCGACTTGAGACTTACGGAAAGCGCACGTTCGCATTTGCTGGCCCAACTATTTGGAACACCCTTCCTGACGCTCTCAGACACAGCCAGATGCTGGAGTCCTTCAAGACAAATTTAAAAACTCATCTATTTCGCAAACACCTTCTGGGGTGAAGTTGTCTACCATCTTTTCCAGCTAGTTATTATCTCCCAGCTTTGTTTTTGTACCGCGCTTCGAGCCTTTGGGGATGAAGCGTGATTTTTCAAATGAACTTTATTATTATTATTATTATTTATGACCATTGTTTCATTTGTGACCATTGTTTCATTATGACCATTGTGTCATATATGACCATTGTGTCATTTATGACCATCGTTTCATTTATGACCATCGTTTCAATTATGACCATTGTTTCACTTATGACCATTGTGTCATTTATGACCATTGTTTCCTTTATGACTATCGTTTCATTTATGACCATCGTTTCATTTATGACCATTGTTTCAATTATGACCATCGTTTCATTTATGACCATTGTTTCATTATGACCATTGTTTCATTTATGACCATTTTTTCCATTTATGACCATTGTTTCATTTATGACCATTGTTTCATTTATGACCAATGATTCATTTATGACCATTGTTTCATTTATGACCATCGTTTCATTTATGATCATTGTTTCATTTACGACCATTGTTTCATTATGACCATTGTTTCATTTACGACCATTGTTTCATTATGACCATCGTTTCATTTATGACCATTTTTTCATTATGACCATTGTTTCATTTACAACCATTGTTTCATTATGACCATTGTTTCATTGACGACCATTGTTTTATTATGACCATTGTGACATTTATGACCATTGTGTCATCTAAGACCATTGTTTCATTTATGACCATTGTTTCATTTATGACCATTGTTTCATTTATGACCATTGTTTCATTTATGACCATTGTTTCATTTATGACCATTGTTTCATTTATGACCATTGTTTCATTTATGACCATTGTTTCATTTATTTTCCCATTACGCCACATGTTCGACCAATACAATAAAATTAACTTACTTGAGCTAACCTTTAAAATGATTTAATTTCACTGAAAATTTGCAAGAATTATTTCCTTGTGTTGTGTAACAATGTAAATAGTGTCAGGTCATACTATGTTCATGCTCAAAAATCGGTATGACGCTAATATGTATATATATATATATAAAAACTTTTAAAAGTCCGGGGAAGGGGGGTGGGGGCTTAAAATTCAGTATTTGCCCTGGGCGTAGTTAGTACTTGGCACGCCCCGTGTGAATCAGAACTTCTCAAAATTTTGATTGGAAATTTTGAGGGACCTCATCACACTGTCTATTATATGTAACGTAATGATGATTTGAATCTTAATATTCCATATTTTTTCATCACGATTGGGTCTAAAACTGCTACCTTAAATCTCAGGATATCTGTTGTTTTTTCTCAGCGTAACATTGCCTGATGTGAAGCGGTATCCTTATTTGTAAATGACTCTGTTGAAATGAAAATATCAGTTCATTTAACACCCACTTTAGGACGTTAAAATACGTGATTTAGTATAAGCTTTGTAACTGCCTTCTTCTTCACCAGCGGACGAGCGTGTGATCCTAATTTAAGCCAGTCAAGATTTGACTAATGACAAGATAACTCTGCTAGATGTGTACGCTTTTGTTTACTGCCGCATTATTATATGTTATCTCCCTTGCAACACCAGCGCCACCAACTTTTTAATCGACCATGGGCAGACATAAGTGCCCACAAGCGACAAGGTTTTTTGGGCAAGGCTTACGTATCTTTAAAATAGATATTTTTTATACCGATATGCAGGGGCGTGGCTGCTGTTAGTGCAATTCCGGGGTGGGCCAAGCTTTTAGCCGCCCCTTCCACGAAAAATCTCTGCAGTTGACCGAAAAGGCCCCCTTTCCATTTAAGCAAAATTGAGCCCCCCACCCCCCGGCCGGCTGGACCGTCCCCTCTGTACCCCCTTCCTACGCCACTGCCGGTATGTATATGTCTACATAAGCTTTCAAATGTGTAATTATTATCCTAGACCATTAAAAAATGACAGGTGGAAAAGGGAGGGGGGAGTAGAAGCCCCCACCCCTCCCTTGCATGCGCCACTGGAAATAAAATAAGATGTCATTCCGTTTAAGTAGGGATTTGGGCTGAGGGGGGGGGGTAAAGGGTGGAGTAAGTAAATGCAGACATTGGAATCTCCTTGTTAAGGTGAAGACAAAGTCTTGGTAGACTTGTTTAATAGAGCCACGTTTTGAGAGTTTGGGTCAATTTTACGAAGCGTATTAATTTATTAGCGTTGTGTCACTATGGCTAATTAGACGCATTAGGGAGTTAGCGTTGTGTCCCTATGGCTAATTAGACGCATTAGGAGTTAGCGTTGTGTCCCTATGGCTAATTAGACGCATTAGGAGTTAGCGTTGTGTCCCTATGGCTGATTAGACGCATTAAGGAGTTAGGGTTGTGTCCATATGGCTGATTAGACGCATTAAGGAGTTAGCGTTGTGTCCCTATGGCTGATTAGACGCATTAAGGAGTTAGCGTTGTGTCCCTATGGCTGATTAGACGCATTAAGGAGTTAGCGTTGTGTCCCTATGGCTGATTAGACGCATTAAGGAGTTAGCGTTGTGTCCCTATGGCTGATTAGACGCATTAAGGAGTTAGCGTTGTGTCCCTATGGCTGATTAGACACATTTAGGAGTTAGGGTTGTGTCCCTATGGCTGATTAGACGCATTAAGGAGTTAGCGTTGTGTCCCTACGGCTGATTAGACGCATTAAGGAGTTAGCGTTGTGTCCCTATGGCTGATTAGACGCATTAAGGAGTTAGGGTTGTGTCCCTATGGCTGATTAGACGCATTAAGGAGTTAGGGTTGTGTCCCTATGGCTAATTAGACGCATTAGGAGTTAGCGTTGTGTCCCTATGGCTGATTAGACGCATTAAGGAGTTAGGGCTGTGTCCCTATGGCTGATTAGACGCATTAAGGAGTTGGGGTTGTGTCCCTATGGCTGATTAGACGCATTAAGGAGTTAGGGTTGTGTCCCTATGGCTGATTAGACGCATTAAGGAGTTAGGGTTGTGTCCCTATGGCTAATTAGACGCATTAAGGAGTTAGGGTTGTGTCCCTATGGCTGATTAGACGCATTAAGGAGTTAGCGTTGTGTCCCTATGGCTGATTAGACGCATTAGGAGTTAGCGTTGTGTCCCTATGGCTGATTAGACGCATTAAGGAGTTAGGGTTGTGTCCCTATGGCTGATTAGACGCATTAAGGAGTTAGCGTTGTGTCCCTATGGCTGATTAGACGCATTAATGAGTTAGGGTTGTGTCCCTATGGCTGATTAGACGCATTAAGGAGTTAGGGTTGTGTCCCTATGGCTGATTAGACGCATTAAGGAGTTAGCGTTGTGTCCCTATGGCTGATTAGACGCATTAAGGAGTTAGGGTTCATGTGACCATATTTAAGACCTTAAAATTAACTTCGCTTCTATTCGTGGCTGGCTGTCAGAAATATTCGGACGGCTAATTGACCCACATATCGAGCTGAGACTTGGCACATAGATACGTTGCCAATGACTACACCTTCTATCAAATTTTCAGCCCCCATCTCCAATCCTAAATGCTCAAAGATCAGTTTTTCTTGTTTTTCAATGGGAAGATGAAGGAAATATGATGACACTGAATTCACAAAATAAAATTCCCGATAACTGCGCTTATTGAGACTTTTTTTTTTTTTTTTTTTTTTTTTTTTAAATTTTACAAGTGCGTTTGGCATTTAATATTTTTAATTTTTTTTCCACTGAAATAGTTGGTGAAATAAATCTGCTGTTTTAAAGCGGATGGGATGTTAGAAAATTAATTTAGTTCAGGGGCGTGAAAAAAATGTGCGGTACTTGTGTGCGACTTTGGGGTGGGGGAGGGGGGTGATTGGTATTCTTATACCGGGCTTTACTGGTATGCATGTTTTGTCAAATTTTCAGCCCAAAAACCCCCCAGTGCTCGATATTACATTTTACAAAGGATTTATACGAAAAAGATCAGGTGTTGTGTCTTTTGAAAACCTTTAGGCGTTAAGGAGAAAGTTTTTTGTTGTTTTGTCGTTGCTGTTTGTTGTTGTTGTTTTTGTTGTTGTTGTTTGTTTTTGTTGTCGTTTTGGTTTTTGTTGTTTGTTTGTGTTGTTTTTGTTGTTGTTTGTTCTTGTATTTTTTTTGTTGTTGTTTGTTTTTGTATTTTTTTTTTCGTTTTTTGTTTTTGTTGTTTTTGTCGTTGTTAGTTTTTGTTGTTGTTTGTTTTTGTTGTTTGTTGTTGTTTGTTTTGTTGTTGTTTGTTTTGTTGTAGTTGGTGGTGGTGTTTGTTGTTGTTTTTGTTGTTTGTTTTTGTTTGTTGATTGTTGTTGTTGTTAGTTGTTGTTTGTTGATTGTTGTTTCTTGTTGTTGTTTCTTGATGGTTGTTGTTGTTTGTTGCTGTTTTTGTTAATTGTTGTTGTTGTTGTTGTTTGTTGTTGTTTGTGGCCTATATTTTTATTGGTCGTGGAAATTTTGTGGAATTAGCGAGCGTATTTTTTTTTTTAAACCTTCCTTTTTTTTCTGAAATAAACCTGTCAAGCCAAAAGATTTGATCAAAGATTTGAATACGTAGAGACAGACCATGAACCAATTCTACGTTACGTTAAAACTATTCTGTACCAAAAAAAAAAAAAAAGCGAGAAACTTCAGATCCTGGTGAGTTATCGAATATGTCCGAATCAAGGTGGCCCCAGTGACGAATGTCTCCCCGTCTTTTGTTAAGGCCCCAACTGTCCTCATCCTCCTACCAATCTCATCCCTCGCCAGCCATTACCTTAACGGCTTGCCATGTTCTGGGTAATTTATGCGATGTCTTGTGTGGGAAACGCTGGTTTTTCGTGTGGGGATAGGTAGAGCTGAGGAGTGAAGGTAGAACTGTGGGGGAAGGTCGTGTACAGAAGTTAGTTTCAATGGGTTCTCTTCTTTAGGCTTAGAACTTAATTTGTCTTCGATCAGCATAGTACAGCTAGAGAAACATCTTTATTATTATTTTTTTTACAAATATTTGCAACATCAGCCGATCTCCGACCATTTCACCGCGTGACTTAAACAATTAATTTTTACAACTCAAAAAAAAAAATAATAATAATAATCTTGACAATGGCTTGTACATTTTAATCTACTCACAAGTCACAAGGCATTATCGCATTCCAGCCGCCTCGAATACATACAATTTATTGGCAGTACTAAAATTGAAGAGTACTCAAACATAGTTTTGGAGTTATCTTAAAATTGTCTAGAAAAAAAATGTACGTGTGAAACGAACATGGAATCAATCCAGCCATGCAGCCTGGATCTGGAGTCGTGGAGATCACTTGGACTGATACTAACAATCATGCAGTTAATAGTATCTCAAGAAATTGAACTTCACAACAAGAGCAGGAGCAGCAATGAGACTACACCCTAACACCCACAAGGGTTTAATGAACAAATCACCACGCAGATTTACCATCATGCATCTCAGTAGTAGGATTAAACACGGCGCGTATCGAATGAACACAAGTTTGTGCACGCGGTGTTTAGACCGGAATGTTTTTGTGTTGTTGTTTTTTTTAAATAGATATTATTTCTGAAGGTCAACAGTTGGAGGCGGAAATGTTCAGTAAGCTCTGGGTGTTGGAACGTGCGACAGGTAGTAGTGACAGTTAGCAGTGACAGAGAACAGTGACAGTTAGCAGTGACAGTCAAATAATAGTGACGGTGGCAGTCATAAAGTGGAGACGTGAAAGTCATATAGTGAGGATGGGCGGCAGTCATACATTAGAGATGGTGGCAGTCGTTATAGTGGAGATGGTAGAAGTCATATTGTGGATATGGGGGCCAGTGATATAATGGAGATGGTGGTAGTCAGATAATTTTTTTTATTAAAAAAAATCAATTAAGAACATATTTTTCGGAGTATTAATTTGTATTCATGATAGAATCTATGAGATGCGCTGCGCAGAGTGACCAGTGCCTGGACATTTCTTGGTGTGTCTAAAGCCGTTAAATGACCAGTGCCTGGACATTTCTTGGTGTGTCTCATGCCGTTAAATGACCAGTTTCTGGACATTTCTTGGTGTGTCTGATGCCGTTAAATGACCAGTGCCTGGACATTTCTTGGTGTGTCTGATGCCGTTAAATGACCAGTGTCTGGACATTTCTTGGTGTGTCTCATGCCGTTGAATGACCAGTGTCTGGACATTTTTTTGTGTGTCTCATGCCGTTGAATGGCCAGTGCCTGGACATTTCTTGGTGTGTCTCATGCCGTTAAATGACCAGTGTCTGGACATTTCTTGGTGTGTCTCATGCCGTTGAATGACCAGTGGCTGGACATTTCTTGGTGTGTCTCATGCCGTTGAATGACCAGTGCCTGGACATTTCTTGGTGTGTCTGATGCCGTTAAATGACCAGTGTCTGGACATTTCTTGGTGTGTCTCATGCCGTTGAATGACCAGTGGCTGGACATTTCTTGGTGTGTCTCATGCCGTTGAATGACCAGTGGCTGGACATTTCTTAATGTGTCTGATGCCGTTGAATGACCAGTGCCTGGACATTTCTTGGTGTGTCTGATGCCGTTGAATGACCAGTGGCTGGACATTTCTTGGTGTGTCTGATGCCGTTGAATGACCAGTGCCTGGACATTTCTTGGTGTGTCTGATGCCGTTGAATGACCAGTGCCTGGACATTTCTTGGTGTGTCTGATGCCGTTGAATGACCAGTGGCTGGACATTTCTTGGTGTGTCTGATGCCGTTGAATGACCAGTGGCTGGACATTTCTTGGTGTGTCTGATGCCGTTGAATGACCAGTGCCTACTTATTCATTGGTGTGGCTTAGGCATGACAATGTCAACAACAACAAAAATAAAATTCCCTACTATAAACGTATTTAAGGTTTTGAAAATCGATGACATATTCCGATGTCTTCCGCATTATGTTTTTGTTGTTTATTTTTAAATTGAGTGCGCAGTTATCTTGTTCTATGTTTTTAACCAGTCTACCTTAAAAAAGCCACCAATATTTTGTTGTAGTTTTCATTCCCTCTCGCCGTCGTCGCCAGTCAAGAATCCACCGTGCAACATGTTGCCTCATATTTACATAATAACCTTGTGTCTCCACTTTCATTAACCTTTGGGACTCGCAATCTAAAATTAAAATGAGTTGGTAAATAATGTCACGTGTGCGGCCTTGGGTTCGTTCTCGGCTATTAGTTTGACTTCTTTTGTTTTCGTTTTCAGTGTGCAAGGACACAAACACGTTTTCTGTCCTCAACCAGGGGCCGCTCTCTATAGATGGCTTGTCAGTCGGCAACGGCGGAAACCCATTATGTTTACCGCAGGTGACTGATGAACTCTGGGGTGAACAAGAGATTGTTTCCTGATTGGTGTTGGGCAAAATACAGAAAGGTGGTTTGAGGCCAGTTTCGGGGCAGTGGAGCCAAGTGGGGAAAAAAACGACTCTCGTCCTGTCACGTGATGCAACAAAGACGTTGCACTTAAATCGGATTAGACGTTTAGGTCAAGGAACGACATTCTCTCAATCTTTTGTAGACACGAGGATACAGAGTTGGCGTTGGTGCCATGGTACGGTTAAACCAATCAACGAAACTGCATGGTTCTGACACACTACACCGGGGTATATACGTTTTGAAAGTAAATGACTCCCGAATGAAGTTTTGATGAAACACATAGTAAAACTACTGAAGTGTCTCAGCTTTTAGTTTGTACCTATCAACTGCATGGAACCTACCAAGTGCAGTTGAAAATAACTTCAGAAACAGGTCGGGATATGAGTACATGTCGCCGTTAATGGGTATGAGGCAAGGGTGAGTCGTGGCAGCCCTTGTCGATGACTCTTATCATGCAGCCTGTGAGGGGACTGCTCTTAGGGACCCGTTTCGTCCCAGCTACGATGTGACAAAGTAGAAACCATGTGTAGAAACCCTAATAGAGGGCGTATGTCGTCACCCCGGGATTGGAAGGGGGTGTTTTCGGGGAAGTTAAAATATATCCATCCCAGCCCATAGAAAGTTCGACTGCAGGAGCTGTTAGAGCAGCACCACCAGCCAACCAGGTGCTGTGAGAGCAGCACCACCATCCGACCAGGTGCTGTAAGAGCAGCACTACCAGCCGACCAAGAGCTGTGAGTGCAGGACCACCATCCGACCAGGTGTTCCTTCATTGATGCATAATCACTCGCATAGTCAATCGAGATGAAGGCGGGTGTGGTTGTCTTAGGGGCGGAATGATAGTCTCGTAGAAGGTAATACTGAATGCTATTATATTCAGATGACATCCCTGCGCGGCCAGTGCCTGAGTGGGTACATTGACATAGTTATGTCACAGGATGGATGTTGTAAACTGAAGGAAAAAAAAAAAGAATGCAAGATGCAGTGCAGAGTCCCTAGACGGGATTTATCTTGCAAGTCACGTATACAGAATCAGGGGACTGAATTTCAAGAAGTCAGTTTAACAACAAATTAAGTCACCACGGAGAACGATTACAGTCCTTCACCTTCTGGATTCTTTTCTGGGTTTACCTTCATTGTACTGCCATTGAACACATTTATATTAGGGTGGCACTGTCATTCAATACAGTTATTAGGGCGGCACTGTTATTCTATACAGTTATTAAGGTAGCACTGTCGTTCAATACATTTTTGTGGTGACACTCATTCAATACAGTTATTATGGTGGTACTGTCATTCAATACAGTTATTATGGTGGCACTGTCATTCAATACAGTTATTATGGTGGTACTGTCATTCAATACAGTTATTATGGTGGCACTGTCATTCAATACAGTTATTAGGGCGGTACTGTCATTCAATACAGTTGTCACGGTACTGTTGTAGACTGCGTTTGTAAAAGGCGCTGCTCTCAGACTTACAGTAGAGAGCTTTGGGATTAACAGATATGGTTTCTGCCAAACTGTATGTCATATATAACAAACAAGATTTTTTGCGAGTCATAAACTTTATTCCAAGTTTACGTTTTAGTGCGTTATTTCTTTTCGAACACATTTAAATTAATACTTACAAGTACATTTGAAATGGGGTTGTTTTTTTTTTGGTTAGTTTTTAAAAAGATTTTGAATACGACGAGTTATTATAAAAATACACGTTAAAAATCATGGTTTAAAAAATATTGATAAACAGCAACAAAAAAATGTTTTACTAATTGCATTACATTACAGGCCAAGGTAAACATTGGAAAAAAAATTATTAGTTTCTAACAGATGTTTCTTTTTTTTCCCGTTTCAATATATTATTTGATTTCAAACTAAGAAATCCCTTTTTTTCCCCTCTATGCAGTCAAGATTAATAACTGAGGTATAACGAAGACGGCATCGAGAGAGAAGTTCAAGAATATTGATATGCCTTTTTAGCATTTCTACATAAATCATGATAACAAACTGGCCTCAATATGTCCCACAGATTTGGCGCTAAATTTTTTGAATGGATTTTTCATCTGTTTTCATTATGATTTCGACAGCGATCTTTAACCTTTTTTTTTAATTAGAGCTTTCGCTAGATAAGCAATTTTATTTCCACCTTTATTCTTTAACAATAATTTATTTTATTTTTTTAATTTAAAGGTGAGATTTTTTAAACTAATAAATAAATACAGTGACTAAACATGGTGACAAAAAACATTCACTCCACATACATTGACTCCGATCAACCCACCCACCAGTGAGGTACAAAAAAAAAGATGTGTATTTATAGAAGGCGAAATCAAGTCACCAGAAGCTGGATTGCAGCAGAAGTCGCCTTAAGCCGCTCCGCCCTGGCCACCCCCTGACAGCATCCTCGACAGCATCATCGTCGTTCCGATGTTCCTCATGTAATCACTTCCGCTGGACGCCATCAACAGCATGGGCCAGTTCATGCCGCCCCCGGACGTCGCGCCGGAGCCATGTGAGTTGGCCAGCATCATGAGTGTGAGGAAGTCGGGGCTCATTTGTGCTGGAAAGATCAATAAAACGTACAATAAATATCAACACATATACCATTTCAGTTTCAGTCCTAGTTATGTGATCAGGTTACAGCTCTGATGAACCGGTGCGAAGAGGTCAAATCCCAGCACCGAATATACCCCGAACTTACACCATACGCTGGACGTCTGGTAAAAACCTCTGAACCCCCCCCCCCCCTCAAACCGCTGTGATCAGGTTACAGCTCTGATGAACCGGTGCGAAGAGGTCGAATCCCAGCACCGAATATACCCCCAACTTAGACCATACGCTGGACGTCTGGTAAAAACCTCTGAAGCCCCCCCTCCCCTCAAACCGCTGTGTTTTGTGTTTGATAGAATGTATAATTACCATAATTCTATTATACGCACACATTTCAAAAATTCCTGTCATGGTCGTGTAGAACCGAGGCTAAGAATCCATTTCAATAAGAATTTAAAAGCTTCTACGTGTTACAAAAGTTACTGATCGGATATTTTTTTTCAAAGACCGCCCTCAAAAAACCATAACATATCCCACTATCCCCACCCCTGACACACACACAAAAATATTAAAAAACAAAACAATACCGATAACAACGGCATAAGATAACAAATATGTAGAGCAGTGTTTCTCGAATGGTGGTCTGTGGACCGGCGCAGGTCCGCGAGCCTTCCGTTGTCGGTCCGAAAAGTAGATTAAAGACATGGGATAACTATGGACCTACCTTGAATGGTCATCACAAGTGACAGGCAAACAAGGGCCAGTACGATGGCTGATATGGTTTTCATCTGAGGAATCAAATAAATCACTGGTGAGGTGGTTCAAATGTGTTAAGACACCAGTGAAAATACGACTAATTATATAGAGCAACCGCTGCCATCGGGGGACGTTTGGAAGCCCCTTTGACGCTTTTAAGCAATTTAGCTATTCGGTGCTATTGAATTGAAAATACCTTTTTTTAAAAATTTATTTCCAGCATCGCAACATTTTGCCCCTTAAAACATCAGCGGCACACTGCATTTTTTAATTATTTTTTTAATTAATATTCTAATGTCCGCACCCGCTTTAACGGCGCAGATTTATTTCACCAAAATGGGTCAAGAAGCAGTCCGAAGATTTTGCCACACACCCAGAAACAAACGACGACAGGCGAAGTTAATATAAAGGATTTCAAAAGAGTATCGGCTAAACAGGAATGGGTGGGTCTACAGGTCAACGAAGTTTGGCCACTTTGTGATACTCAAGAACAATAAAATTGCGTTGTTAGTTATTTCCGATATAACCATTTCTGTTTAAAAACCCTTCTAACAGGGGAACATGGCTTGTTGTAACCAGGGATCAAGACTAGTGTCCAGGGATCAGGGCCAGTAACCAGGGATCAGGGCCAGTAACCAGGGATCAGGGCTAGTAACCAGGGATCAGGGCCAGTAACCAGGGATCAGGGCTAGTAACCAGGTATCATGACTAGAAACCAGAGATCAAGGCTAGTAACCAGGGATCACGGCTAGTAACCAGGGATCACGGCTAGTAACCAGGGATCAATGCTAGTAACCAGGGATTAATGCTAGTAACCAGGGATCAGGTCTAGTAACCAGGGATCACGGCTAGTAACCAGGGATCACGGCTAGTAACCAGGTATCATGACTAGAAACCAGGGATCAGGTCTAGTAACCAGGGATCACGGCTAGTAACCAGGGATCACGGCTAGTAACCAGGTATCATGACTAGAAACCAGGGATCAAGGCTAGTAACCAGGGATCACGGCTAGTAACAAGTGATCAGGGCTAGTAACCAGGGATCAGGGCTAGTAACCCGGAATCAGGGCTAGTAACCAGGGATCAGGGCTAGTAACCAGTGATCACGGCTAGTAACCAGGGATCAGGGCTAGTAACCAGGGATCACGGCTAGTAACCCGGGATCAGGGCTAGTAACCCGGGATCAGGCCTAGTAACCAGGGATCAGGGCTAGTAACCAGGGATCAGGGCTAGTAACCAGGGATCACGGCTAGTAACCCGGTATCAGGGCTAGTAACCAGTGATCAGGGCTAGTAACCAGGGATCAGGGCTAGTAACCCGGAATCAGGGCTAGTAACCAGGGATCAGGGCTAGTAACCAGTGATCACGGCTAGTAACCAGGGATCAGGGCTAATAACCAGGGATCACGGCTAGTAACCCGGGATCAGGGCTAGTAACCCGGGATCAGGCCTAGTAACCAGGGATCAGGGCTAGTAACCAGGGATCAGGGCTAGTAACCAGGGATCACGGCTAGTAACCCGGTATCAGGGCTAGTAACCAGGGATCAGGTCTCACTGCAAAATTATTCGAAAGAAGGGGGTTGCGGGTGTGAAGAGAAGTAGTTTTCGTTTGTTATCGTTATTTGTAGAAACGATTTCTTCATTGTAACTTTGCCTTTACATTGCATTCTGAAGTTACGTTACGCAATGCTCTTTTATTTCAAAGGGAAACTACTGAGAAAACTACTTAGTTTATAAAGAACACATCGAAAACCATATATGAAACAAAAAATCCCACATGTAGGCCCGCAGTGGCGTAGCGAGCTTAACTCGCGCCCGGGTCACAATACCTTTTTAGCGCCCCCCCCCCCCCGCTATTCGAAAACCATACAATATTATAATAAAATATACCATTTGGCGCCCCTTTGTGAGTAGCGCCCGGGGCATGATGCCCCCTTGCCCCCTCTCACGACGCCACTGTAGGCCCGTCACAAACTGCACCTTGAACGAAAAAGCAGCCATTTCCCCCCTCTTTATTTAACATAGCTACATAGTTACCGTTATGGAGTAACATTAACTGGAGGACAAATATAAAATGTTAAGTCAAACGTATCCTTTCAAAGGAAACATAACAGTCGCATCATTTCTCCTGCTTAATTCAGCATCGCGGACAACTGTAATATATCCATTTGTTTCAGGTGTCACCTGCTGAATACACCTACACGAAAACGGACTAAGCCACATGACATTACACTGGACAACAAATGGTTTCTGCCCGGGCAAATGCGAAAATCATCAAGCGCGTGGTCCATTACAAACATAGACTGGACAGTCGGCATGCCGTCGAAAGAGGTCCAGATGGAGTATCGAGGCTTCGTGAATCTTGGTAGCAGTGGATCTACAATTTGTTTGTGCATATTCAAATATATATATATTTTAAAGATATTTTACAAATTAAAAAAAAAAACTCTTTAAAAAACGCATTGGAGCGAAATTATCAAAAATGGTTTGGTCTCAAGGTCATTCCGATAACTTAGATGTCTGAAAATAGCTCGATAACATCACGGGTTCTGAGGGAAACAAATCTTCTGTCTTTGTGCCTGAATTGTCATTTATGCACGATGTTCCATTACTCCGAAGTATGTTAACATAAGGTTTGGGAGGAAAAAAAACCTCATAGTTCTCTATTCTTCAATGAAAAATTATAATTTTTTTCAAACTGGCAACTCTTTAACAGCACTACGCCAAATTATAGATATGATTTTTTTTTATACATTTTTTTTTTAAAAACGGGAAAGACAGCGCACTTTGTGTCTAGTTTCATTTTAACCAATTTAATATAAGCTTTGTTTATTATATTTTTTAAATTTGTTTATATACTATATAATACCATTTATTTCTATGGTCTCTCGTTATCATAGTGTTTTATTCGCCTCCTTTGCTCCATAATACTTAATGAATGAACAGACCATGGCATATGAATTATGTGAATACCTGTAATTTAAGGGCAAGGTTCCCTAAAGTCGCAGAAGAATTAAAGACGTCCTCGTTACTTCATTCGGTCGCACCGGCGCCACAACTTGAGGTTTTCGGTCGCACCGGCGCCACAACTTGAGGTTTTCGGTCGCACCGGCGCCACAACTTGAGGTTTTCGGTCGAACCGGCGCCACAACTTGAGGTTTTCGTTCGCACCGGCGCCACAACTTGAGGTTTTCGGTCGCACCGGCGCCACAACTTGAGGTTTTCGGTCGAACTGGCGCCACAACTTGAGGTTTTCGTTCGCACCGGCGCCACAACTTGAGGTTTTCGGTCGCACCGGCGCCACAACTTGAGGTTTTCGGTCGCACCGGCGCCACAACTTGAGGTTTTCGGTCGAACTGGCGCCACAACTTGAGGTTTTCGTTCGCACCGGCGCCACAACTTGAGGTTTTCGGTCGCACCGGCGCCACAACTTGAGGTTTTCGGTCGCACCGGCGCCACAACTTGAGGTTTTCGGTCGCACTGGCGCCACAACTACTTTGTAAGTTTTATTTTTGACAGTACACGTTCTTGCATCGATAAAGTTATAATATATTCTGCGTTGACCTGAATGAGCGATCATGCACTAGCGAATTTATATCAAAATATAACACAAATTAAATGTGTCCCTTCAGATCTATCACCACACAGGTCAATCACACAGGTCAATCAGCACACTGGTCAAGCGACAGGCAAGAATTACGCAGCACGGTTAGAGAAGGAAAAAAAAAGATAGGCGTACCTTCTTCTTTAATGCTAAATAGCTCTATACCCCAAGGGGTGCAGGAAACAATACTCAAACCTAGATGGTTTCGGTTCGCTGTCCACACTTACTGCCCACAACAGTGTACATGGTCCTCTTTTTATACGGGGCCTACGGGGCGGCTGGTTCACTGAAGGCAGGGTGGGGGGGGCGGCACAGAAGGCAGGGTGGGGGGCACAGAAGGCAGGGTTAGGGGAGCACAGAAGGCAGGTTGGGAGTTGGGAGGTTTGGCCGGATCTTAAAGCTCATAATGTGGCCGCCGCCCCACCCCCACCCCCCCCCCCCCAAAAAAAAGAAGAATGAGTTGACAAAGACGAATGATGCTGACAGGGCAGGATGGCAGTGTAGGGGTGGACAAACACTTGAAATGGAAAACTTTTTTTACAAAAAATAATTGCATGTCGTTGATTTTGTTTTTCCCGTTGTGTAACATAAAGTTATTTTGTACACGCTGCCCGCCTGGTGGCTCGGGGCTCGTTTATTGTTGTAGCGGCGTCATGTGACAAGCATGAATTGCTTTTAAATAGAAGGGCGTGGATGTTCAGCTCGACAGCGTAGGAGAATCGAGGCTTATGTCTGAAGCAGTTGCCATGGCATGCTAAGGGTGTCATAAAAGTTCTTGGCTTTCGGACAATTTCAAAACTCTGATAAAATAGCCTATGTTCCCATTAGGAAAGCGGGAAAACTAAAAAGTGTTACCCTTAACTAGATGTTAAAAGAGTTATTAAATAAACAAATTGAAGAATTTTTTTTTTACTTTGCTCTAAGCTCACCTTATGTAACACACAGTGACGTAGTCAGTTAGGTAGTCAGTTACGTAGTCAGTGACGCAGTTAGGGTTAGTGCCGTACAGGACGGGACAAGAATTTTTCCGTCCCCCCCATCCACGAAAAAAAAAAAGAACTCTTTAGTTGTCCGAAAAAGCAGCCCCACAAAATAAAGAAAAGAATTTCCGCTGGGGGCGTACCGCGCCCCTCGTCAGCCCCTTCCTTCGCCACTGGGCGTAGTCGATCCAGGACGTAATAGAGTTATTATTTAAAATAAATATATATATATGTATAAATTGTGCACTCTAGCTCATGAAATGATCGTTTTTTATAAAAAAAATATAAAAAAACGCCATGTTCAAAACTATGACACTCCAAATGAGTAGATCACCGTGTTTACTACAGTAGGTCGCTCCGTAATATTTCTTCTACCACTACAGTCCTCACCAGAGGCGTAACGTAGGGGGGGCAGGGGGTACAGATGTACCCGGGCGCCAGGTAGTTAGGGGCGCCAAAATGTGCTTTGGTATTATTTTATTGATGAAAATAATGGGTTTGAGAGTTGAAATGAGGGCGCTTTAAAATGAATCTTGTCCCCGGGCGCGAATCTTGTCCCGGGTGCCAAACACTCTAGCTACGCCGCTGGTACTCACTTCATATGATCTTTGTTCGTCAGTTTTTTTACAATCTTCGGAAGGCCACTTGACCCACTTACCGTCATCCTATCGAGCTAAAGCTTGGCACATGGACTCGTTGCGGATGACAAAACACTATTTCAAATTTTCAACCCCACCCCGCCTCCCAAAATAGGTTGTATTTACCTAATTGGGGGGGGGGGGGTAAATATTACTGATTTGTTCAATGGTTGCGTGGTTTCGTGTGGAGATTAATTGTCTAGCCATCGCTATGTGCTTTGTATATGTGACGTATTTGGGTTTAAATATACCTTTAGTCTATTAGGTTTTACACGCACTTAGTTTGATTAAAAAAAACGTTCCCATCCCAAAAATCAGTTGATAAAAATCACATAAATGATAAATCACGTACAATTACATAAATGATAAATCACGTACAATTACATAAATGATAAATCACGTACAATTACATAAATGATAAATCACGTACAATTACATAAATGATAAATCACGTACAATTACATAAATGATAAATCACGTACAATTACATAAATGATAAATCACGTACAATTACATAAATGATAAATCACGTACAATTACATAAATGATAAATCACGTACAATTACATAAATGATAAATCACGTACAATTACATAAATGATAAATCACGTACAATTACATAAATGATAAATCGCGTACAATTACATAAATGATAAATCACGTACAATTACATAAATGATAAATTACGTACAATTACATAATGATAAATCACGTACAATTACATAAATGATAAATCACGTACAATTACATAAATGATAAATCACGTACAATTACATAAATGATAAATCACGTACAATTACATAAATGATAAATCACGTACAATTACATAAATGATAAATCACGTACAATTACATAAATGATAAATCACGTACAATTACATAAATGATAAATCACGTACAATTACATAAATGATAAATTACGTACAATTACATAATGATAAATCACGTACAATTACATAAATGATAAATCACGTACAATTACATAAATGATAAATCACGTACAATTACATAAATGATAAATCACGTACAATTACATAAATGATAAATTACGTACAATTACATAAATGATAAATCACGTACAATTACATAAATGATAAATCACGTACAATTACATAAATGATAAATCACGTACAATTACATAAATGATAAATTACGTACAATTACATAAATGATAAATCACGTACAATTACATAAATGATAAATCACGTACAATTACATAAATGATAAATCACGTACAATTACATAAATGATAAATCACGTACAATTACATAAATGATAAATCACGTACAATTACATAAATGATAAATCACGTACAATTACATAAATGATAAATCACGTACAATTACATAAATGATAAATCACGTACAATTACATAAATGATAAATCACGTACAATTACATAAATGATAAATTACGTACAATTACATAAATGATAAATCACGTACAATTACATAAATGATAAATCACGTACAATTACATAAATGATAAATTACGTACAATTACATAAATGATAAATTACGTACAATTACATAAATGCAAACAAAAATGCATAAAAATGACTGATACAATTATGTTTTGTGTGTTCCATTCTATAAATATTGACCAACACATACTGAGTCAATGACATTTCCTCTATATAAAGTGAGCATTTCCTAATTTAAAGTCCATAAAAGAACAAATAAATGTTTGGGAAGCAGGAAGTATGAGCAAAGTGAATCAAAATTTTAACGTGGTCACAGAAAGTTGCGCCCCCCTCCCTCCCCCGGTTATCCCCATGTTGGCTAAAAATAGCTTCCTTGAAATACAAGTTTGAAGCACAGCCTTCTGGTGTTTTTTTAAAGACGGCTAGTGCCACAGTGTTCTGAGGATTGGAAAAAGTAATTATGTTTAGGGTACTTACTGTGTTTAAAAGGTGTGTTTTAATTTGACTTTAAAGCGTCATCCGTCATCTTAAACGCATACTTCATTGAAACTAGTTCCCCCCCCCCCCCCCCGCGATGGACATCTTTATTGCTGTTTTGTTTTTTTTAGATGAGGATGAATATGCAGAGGCGTAGCGAAGGGGGGCAGGGGGCAGATGTCTCCGGGCGCCAGCTAGTTAGGGGCGCCAAAAGGTGCTTTGATATTATTTTATTGATGAAAATAATGGCTTTGAGAGTTGAAAAAAGACGAAAGGGGCGCTTTAAAATGAATGTTGTCCCCGAGCGAAAATCTCGTCCCCGGGCGCCAAACACTCTAGCTACGCCTCTGTGAATATGGCCCTTCCATGCAATAAAAGTTTGGGAGTCCTTGTTTAGATTATGTGTTTTTTCAAGTGCATGGTGGGGTTTTGTTTCCTGTGATGTCATGAACAAGCGTCGTGGTATTTCGGTTAAAATCGGCCGCATTCCGTGACACGCAACATTCCATTTCTCTCCATCGTATACGTCTGTACTAACACGTGATGAGACCGAAGCAGTGGAGCCAGAGTCAACTTTATGCTTAGCGATCCCTTCTGACGTCATGTCTGTACCCTGCAAGTATATATGGCAACTGCTCAAATGCTTAGATTAGGCCTTGTGCAAACAGTTGGCTTATCTTGTGTCAGTTAAGTTGCATTGTCAGTTATAAGTTGTCTTACGATCTGACCACGCAATGTACTCGCTATTTCAGCTGTTGGTGTTGAGTCGTGACCGATCTATTTGGTCCTACCTGGCACGGATACAGAAAAGAAAAAGAAACAATAAAGAAATACAGTCAAACCGTGATGATGATGGGGGGGGGGGGGGGAGCTGGTGTTTAAGACAGCGACGTCCCTAAGTTCGACACCATTTTTACATCTCACGTCTGCCCTGATAAATGAACTGTCACCGTTGCGGAAAATTTTAACAGTGCTCCCAGAATTGTAGGGCCACGATACATTAAGCTGATAAGTCTCATTTAAGCTGCGTCCATTATGGGGAGGGATAAGTGTGCGTGAATACCGCACACAATCATTGTGCATTGTTTTGTTTTTTTTTAAAATTGTACCATCAGTAAATATTGTTTTGCATCACACCGGGAATCAATTTAAAATGTCAAAGATCAGCTGAAGAAACGGCTTAATGGAATTCTTTTAGGGGGTCACAGGAGAAATTTCTAAGAAAATCTTTGGATAGAATATAAGTAGCAGTGGTTTTGGATAGAATAGGAGTAGCAGTGGTTTTAGATAGAATAGAAGTAGCTGTGGCTTTGGATAGAATAGAAGTAGCAGTGGCTTTGGATAGAATAGGAGTAGCAGTGGCTTTGGATAAAATAGGAGTAGCAGTGGTTTTGGATAGAATAGAAGCAGCAGTGGCTTTGGATAAAATAGGAGTAGCAGTGGTTTTGGATAGAATAGAAGCAGCAGTGGCTTTGGATAGAATAGAAGCAGCAGTGGCTTTGGATAGAATAGAAGCAGCAGTGGCTTTGGATAGAATAGAAGCAGCAGTGGCTTTGGATAGAATAGAAGCAGCAGTGGCTTTGGATAGAATAGAAGCAGCAGTGGCTTTGGATAGAATAGAAGCAGCAGTGGCTTTGGATAGAATAGAAGCAGCAGTGGCTTTGGATAGAATAGAAGCAGCAGTGGCTTTGGATAGAATAGAAGCAGCAGTGGCTTTGGATAGAATAGAAGCAGCAGTGGCTTTGGATAGAATAGAAGCAGCAGTGGCTTTGGATAGAATAGAAGCAGCAGTGGCTTTGGATAGAATAGAAGCAGCAGTGGCTTTGGATAGAATAGAAGCAGCAGTGGCTTTGGATAGAATAGAAGCAGCAGTGGCTTTGGATAGAATAGAAGCAGCAGTGGCTTTGGATAGAATAGAAGCAGCAGTGGCTTTGGATAGAATAGAAGCAGCAGTGGCTTTGGATAGAATAGAAGCAGCAGTGGCTTTGGATAGAATAGAAGCAGCAGTGGCTTTGGATAGAATAGAAGCAGCAGTGGCTTTGGATAGAATAGAAGCAGCAGTGGAGAGTCGCGAATTAAAGTAAATTAGTGAGTTTTTTTTTTTAAAGTCCTTTATATTAACTTCGCCTTTATTGGTTAGTTTCTTTCTTTCTTTGTGGCGGCAAAATCTTCGGAAGGCTAAGTTACCCACCTCCCATGCTCCTGATGAGCTGAAACTTGGCATATAGACTTGTTGCTGATGACGAGACATTCTATGAAATGTTCAGCCCCGCCCCCCCCCCCCCCCCAATCCCTAAAAATCAGTTCTACCTGTTTTTCAAGGAACAAAGAGGGGAAAGGGGAGTTAATGATTTCAATAGCTGCGTGTGTTGGTGTGGAGATTAAGTGTGTAGCTGTTGCTGTGTGCTTTGTATTTGTGATGTATTTGGGTTTAAGCATATCTTTAGTCTATTAGGTTTTACGTGCACCAAGTTGGAGAAAAACCATTCCCCGTACCAAATATCAGTTGGCTAAAATAACATAAATGATAAATCACGAACAATTCCCTAAATGCAAACAAAATACATATAAAAGATGTATACGAAAAACTTTGTTTTTTTTTTGTTGTTTTTTGTTTGGGGTTGGTTTTTTTGTGTGGTTTTTTTGCCCCCCCCCCCCCCCAAAAAAAAATTATTTTTTATTTTATGCACAAACAAAAAAAAACTTGGGGACAGAGTTGGGCCCTGAATCCCTCCGGCCCCGCCGGGAGGCCTCAGTTATTTAATGGGGTTCAAAACGGCTCTGCATGGAGTGGGGAAGGGGGCAGTGGCGTAGCGAGCTTAACTCGCGCCCGGGGCACAATACCTTTTTAGCGCTCCCCCCCCCATTCGAAAACCATATAATATTATAGTAAAATATACCATTTGGCGCCACTTTGTGAGTAGCGTCCGGGGCATGATGCCCCCCTTGCCCCCTCTCACTACGCCTCTGGAAGGGGGCGGGGTTTTGACAGTAAGCTCTTATAGAGCTATTACCTCATTTTAAAAGGAAATGTCTTCGATAAGAAAATTATTATGAAACGAGCTTTCTTAAAGAAAAATCCCATCAGTTTTGAACATTTTAACATACATGGCCACATTCATATAATTGTAAAGCTGGCATTGTTCTGCGCATTTTGTGGGTTAAAATATTTTTCATTATTTTATTTATTAAAGGTCTTGCTTTATTTTGTGCTTTTTTTTTTTTTCTTGTTTGGTTTCGCGAGTTCTTAAATGTTAATTTGGCCGCAAAGGCTTCTGTTTCCCTGGCTTCTCTGGTAGGGCGACATGGGATTATTGAGACATATCGTTGATAATACAGGGATTTTGATATTCGGATATTGTTAAAACTTAACCAAATTATTTATTTGTAAAGATTGCATTAATTTCATCAAATTGGTTTTATACGCATACAATTGATACGTTTCTAATTAATATGTAAAGAAAAGCTAGCAAATGGTTAATTTTGATATTTCATTAGTCTTAGTATAATTATTGTGGCCTTGCGTTAAACGCTTATTTGGTCTCTTGGGTTACAACTTGAACGACGTGGTCTCGCCTGTGAAATGAATGGGAACGAGCCATGAGTGTGGGGGTAGGGGCAACACGAGATGAACTTGTCCATTTGATTGACAGGAGGCTTGACATATGGACATCATATGGGATGTGGGTGTCAAGGTTTCCTTATTCTTGTACATTATTATACAGCACAGACTGTCAGCATCGACCAACCAAGCCAGCATGACTAAATCAATGGTCCTCAAAAACTACGACACGCTGACCAGATACGACCACGAGTCTTACAGGTACCAGTAACAAAAAAAAAGGAAACGCGGGCATCGACCATCTGTTTGCCCAGCCCATTCTTCCCATTGAAATACTAACATCTTTATGTCCATTAACATAGCTTTTCATTTTAAAAAAAATAGGGTTGGGTTTATTTTTCGCAGTGTTTTTCCTTCCACTACTAATAATATATATGCAGTGTCCATAGGAATTCATTCATAATTTTTTCAATTAATATTCCGGCCCCCAACAGTGTCAGAGGGACAGAAAACCGCCCCCCCCCCCCCAACGTTTTTAAATTACAAAATGTGAGGACTCCTGGCCTATAAAAAATGCACCCGTTCAATCAACTCTGGGTTGATGGTTGTTTCAAATAGCCGTTTGGGTTTTCAAGGCGTGTACTTTTTGGAAAACGTTGCATAGTCGTGTCTTGCAGGAGGGAGGAGGGAACGGATGTCAAGAAATAATAAACCAGGGTTACGGCTTTCATATACAATTAATGACAGGACCTACAAAAATGTTCTTGTTGAGCGGGCAACAAGGGATGGCGCACGGTGTGCGGGGGGGGGGGGGGGGGGGCTAGACCTTGCGAGGGAGGAAAAGTGGACACCCGTCTCGGGCGCCATCATCAGAGGATGTTAAAATCGTCATTTTTCATGCAACATGTGTTTATTGATATATTATTTTTGCCTAAAGCGCGCCTAAATTCCGGCTTTTTCCTAGCCCAGCTTTTGTTTACCATGGCCTTGGACACACATCAATATTAAACTTTTATAATATGCTCAGTGATTTACTAATATGTTGACCATCGTTTTATTATGCACAGAAAAATTAGTTTTTAAAATCAAGTCAAAGAATATTAAATTTAAATAAATCCATCCAATTAAAGGAGTTATGGTTAAATTGCCCCGTTTTATGCAAACGACATAGCGGTGAGCGCATACCGGGTGAAAACAGAAGTCATCATCAGTGGTACTACTACCTATGGAGGGGCCTGTCCTGCTCCACCGCATCCATCCATTTGGATTAATCCATGGCTTTCCGCCTCCATCCGCGGACCACCAGCTGGTGTAAGCCCTTCACTACATGTTTCTGACTGTATATCACTTTCGCTGCCCTACAATCTGGCATCCTCTCAATGTGTCCTGTCCAGTGCAGTCCGCCTTCTTTAATTGTTGCAACTATTTCTCTTAGTTTGTAGGAATTCTCCAACCATCATTGTCTATCACCGGACCGTATATTTTCCTGAGGATTTTCCCCTCATATGTATTGAGCAGGTTCTCTGCTTTTTTAATGACAACTATTCCAACGATAGTGCTGTATATTATTATGGCCTGCTTTGTTCTACTTGAGAGATTTTGCTTCTTAGTAGCTTAGTTAAGAAAGAAGGTCATGGTTGATTCCTCTTTTTTTAAAGTAACGCTCCTTCAAACTTCAAATCTCGGATATTTATTTTTTCGTAGGTATTAAAATTTAATGTCTGTTGGGGGAGGGGTGATAAGGGGCGAAACAATTGTCAATCGAAAATATTGGACGTTTAATTGTATGTGATTATGTACGAGAGAATTGTCACATGACAATATTGGACGTTTAATTGTATGTGATTAGGTACGAGAGAATTGTCACATGACAATATTGGACACATGAGTTTGTGTTGTTGGTTTACGATAAATGAATATGTTTATTTTATTTCTTTGAACAAGAATATGGTAGCTCACCATTCGTGTAAAAAAAAAAGTACAACTCCAAAGCATGTACTAGTCACAGGTGTATTCTTCTAAACATATAATTTAGAAATTATATTATACTATTCTATATGGCCTAAAATGTTTTAAGGAAATTTGGGGGAAAACAGTATTTGGCAATATGATAATGTACGGACTTAATGAAGTCATTTGTCAAGTTACGAGAGCAGCAGGATCTAATGTGAGTCAGGAACAGCGCCAGCGATTGGCTGAAACCATGACCATGATTGCTTGTGTGTTTACCGGTACCTGTAAGTGTGTAAGTCTGTTGATGTTGTTGACTACAACAGAACATCATATACCACGTTATTTATGTTTGCTTTCTTTTAAATTAAAGATGATACACGCTTTTTTAACAAAAATGTGTATTTTGTATTGCTATTCTTGTAGCTGAAAGTAGTAAACATGACAAGAGTGATGTATATCGTGTCGCGTCAACTAGTTCTAAACCCACTAATCACAACACAATTAATATTCCTCCGCCTCAGCGTGTCATCCATTGCTTCTTGGCCTCCCACATACCTGACATTTTGTACTCTTGAGCTCCAATAATTTAACTTTAAAAAAGACGGTATGCACACACAAAATTTTGCACCAATCAATATGTTACACATTAAGACAAATATATTATTCGAAATTTTAAAAAAAGCCTACATTATATGATATATGATGTTACGGCCAAAAGCCCGAAGTTCGGCCAGTTCCCGAATTGGAAATGGCAAGTGGAAATGCTACTTTGACCGGCCACTTCCCGAACCGCCGGGAAATCCCTTGCCAATATTCGATGTGCTGTTGCAAGAGTGTCTGGTACTTCGATGTGCTGATGCGAGACTGTCCGGTACTTCGATGTGCTGTTGCAAGACTGTCCGGTACGCTGCACATTTGTTGGTTTTCCGGTGTGATGCTGAGATGCTAAAAATGTCAGATGCAAAATTGCCACCAGAGAAAGTTGGAGATAATGTACGCATCCGTATACCAGATGTTGACAGAGGTCGCGGTGATCCACGTAGTGTCCAGATGTTGACAGAGGTCGCAGTGATCCACGTAGTGTCCAGTTGTTGACAGAAGTCGCGGTGATTCACGTAGTGTCCAGGTGTTGACAGAGGTCGCGGTGATCCACGTAGTGTCCAGATGTTGACAGAGGTCGCGGTGATCCACGAAGTGTCCAGATGTTGACAGAGGTCGCGGTGATCCACGAAGCGTCCTTACAGTTGCCATGAACGTCGAGGGTGCTTTCTACAAGCTAGGAACAGAACATGGTGTCTCAAACAACTGTATTCCAGAAGTGAGTTCTCCATTCTACGCGAGAAACTGCTCACATTGGCATCCGTGGGCACAGAAGAAAAATCACTACGAACCGTCGCACCTTCAGAATCACTGACCGGCGGCCAAGGCTATACTCGATGCAAATGCTCAACAAATCGCTGCATATGTAAAAATAACAAACTGCTGTGTAATTCGAAATGTCATAAAAGTTCATCTTGTTTTAACAAGTGATGATAGAGATTGATAATCTCTTTTATCTTTTATATATATTACGCTTCTGGTATCACTCGTGGATGGCTTCCTAATTTACTGCTTCCATTTCCGGTTCCTTTCTAATCAGCAAATTTGGGTTTGAGAGTATATTATAAATAATTCTATATGTTTGAAAGAAAGTATGTTTCAATAATGAGTTCAATAGCGTGCAAAATATATTTCCCGATAACTACGTTAAATGATTTTTTTTTATCTGACGCAACAGTGTTTGGCGCGTGTATATTTTCGGAAAATGAAATTATCTCAATTTAAGTAGGTGTAAAAAATATTCTCTTTAAAAGTGGTTGGGACATCAAAATATTTAATATAGTTCATGTGCGTAAAATAAAAAGTGTGCAGTGAAGTATCATGTGGGAAAGGGTGTAGCAAAATTTGGAATTCTTAAATGTGCGTTACCTGAGTTCATGTTTTATGTTTTGTCAAGTAACTTTAGTAGATTGGAAGTTTTGCATTGCTGCCGCCAATGTTTGGTGGGCTATATCTAGTTATTATATATTACGCTTCTGGTGTCACTCGTGGACTGCTTCCTAAAAAGCTGTCTGCTTCCTATTCAGCGTATTAGATATTGAGAGTATATTACAAATAATTCTAAATGTTAGAAAGAAAGTATGGTTCAATAATGAGTTCAATAGCGCACAAAATATAATTCCCGATAACTACGCTAAATGATATTTATTTTAAATAACGCATCTGCGTTTGGTGCGCAATAGTTTCTTTTCGGAAAATGAAATGTCTCAATTTAAATATGGTGTAAAAAAAATATTCAGTTTAAAAGTGTTTGGGACATAAGAATATTTAATATAATTCATGGGCGTGACATAAAAAGTGTGCAGTGACGTATGAATAATCATCAATATAATGTGATTATCATTACAAACACCCAAAATATGCTCATGACCCTTTTCTTCCGACGTTGGCCGATCGCCCCATGCTATTTCGCAAACTGGCTGGCCGAATCCCGAAATCAAGAAAAGCTGGGACATTGGCTGGTTAATGGGAGGCGATATTGGCCATATCCCGATTTGGCCCCTAAGTTCCCGATTTGGCCGGTCAGTTCCCGATTTGGCCGGTCGGTTCCCCACTTGACCGATTTTTGGGCTTTCGCCGTAACATATACACCTCAACAGCATACACAATTAGTTTTCCTTCGAGTTCGAGTGTTGATTTGAAACCCGACCAACAGTTACATGAAATAGTTTCATGGGTCAACCATGATTGCGACTTGATTCTAACCTAAACTCAACCAATGTGTGTATTCTCTTAAAATAGTTGAAAAGCAGTCAGGGATTAAATGACATCATCAATAGTAATATAATTAAGCAAACCTTAAAAACAAAAAGTTGGTTTTTTTTGTACAAATCCTTTATATGCGTTTTTTGATTATTTTTTATTAATATTCTAAAATCCCGTCCGCTTTAACACCGCAGATTTATTTCACGAACTATTTAAGAAAAACAAACGAAAATATTACGCACCAAACGCTTTAGCGATATTTTTTAAAAAAAAAGAGAGAATATCGTTTAGCGCAGTTATCGGGAATTTTATTTCGCGACATCAGTGGCATCATATGTCCTTCATCTTCCCTTTGAAAAACTGGAAAAACTAATTTTTGGGGGTTGTGGTTGAAAGTTTTATAGTATGTGTTGTCATCGGCACCGAGTCTATGTGCAAAGTTTCAGCTCGATAGGTTGACGGGAATCGGGTAGTTTAGCCGTCCGCAGATTTTTGCCCTAAACACACAATAGCGAAGTTAAGGGAAAGGATTTAAAAAAAAATAATAATTATTGAGACTTGAATAATGTGTTATGTATGTTGTTACACTTTATTAATTTCCAAGTGAATAACATATTTCTTTAATGTGTTATGCATGTTGTTACACTTGACTAATTTCCAAGTAAATAGCATATTTCTTAGCCTTAGCCATGATTTAATTTAAATTTCATGATATCAAAAAAAACCATGTACCAGGTATTCGTACACGTATTTGTGTTTATCTCAGATATTTTCATCCCCTGCAATTTCAAAAAATTAAATGTTATGAAGGCACAGATAGGTAATAATTGATCAGAAATGATTCTTTAAATGAGACAATGCGAATCTTTTTTTCTTTTTTTTTTTTTTGAACCGTTTGAAGCAGTTATATTAATATTATTAAGTAAAGATAGCATGTCCGTCTTTTGAAGACCACAGTTTACCATGCAGTGGTTCTCAACCTTTATTAGTGTGGCAAAAAAAAAAAAAGGGGGGGAACTTTCAAAATATTTAGCCATGTCTAAGCCCCACCTACTACAAAAACATGTTACACTTTACCCAGAGGCGCCCAAAGCGAAGCCTGAAATTGCCTCCCCTCGTTATCTAGAATAAATTACATTACATAAGAGGGGCGGAGCAGTACACCGACAGTTTCGCCAATCCATGTCCTTGTGATGTTACGAGGAATTTTATCATTTTTATACGCTATTCAAGTCCTATCTAAAGATGATACTGAACCCCCCCCCCATCCCCCATGAATGATGTTGGCGCCCAGGGTGTGTGCGCCCCCTTCACAAAGCCCTGACTGTACCCACAAGTGGTGAAAATATAACATAAAAACCGAATCAATTAAGCTTCTTAATGCTGGGACACATCTGACCCCCCCCCCCCTTAATGCTGGGACACATCTGACCCCCCCCCCTTAATGCTGGGACACATCTGATCCCCCCCCTTAATGCTGGGACACATCTGATCCCCCCCCCTTAATGCTGGGACACATCTGACCCCCCCCCCTTAATGCTGGGACACATCTGATCCCCCCCCCTTAATGCTGGGACACATCTGATCCCCCCCCTTAATGCTGGGACACATCTGACCCCCCCCTTAATGCTGGGACACATCTGATCCCCCCCCTTAATGCTGGGACACATCTGACCCCCCCCCCTTAATGCTGGGACACATCTGACCCCCCCCCCTTAATGCTGGGACACATCTGACCCCCCCCCTTAATGCTGGGACACATCTGACCCCCCCCCTTAATGCTGGGACACATCTGACCCCCCCCTTAATGCTGGGACACATCTGACCCCCCCCTTAATGCTGGGACACATCTGACCCCCCCCTTAATGCTGGGACACATCTGACCCCCCCCTTAATGCTGGGACACATCTGACCCCCCCCCCCTTAATGCTGGGACACATCTGACCCCCCCCCCCCTTAATGCTGGGACTCATCTGACCCCCCCCCCCCCATTATGAAGTGCGAGTGTTGTTTTAAGTAGGCATACTTTTTGTACAACAAGAGCCTTGCAACAGATGTTGTGTGGACGATATTCAGACAGATACATTTTAAAAACATCAACCGGCAAAAATGACGAAAACAATTTAATTCACTGTACAATCAGTCATGCCATGCCATGAGTACAAGATACAGTAAATACGGTGACCTCATTTAATCCAAGACTGGGGCAGACACACTGAAGTTTTATTTGATCATTTAAATAATTAAACTAAATTCACTCTTTTTCTATAATGTAAATATATATGAGATATTTTTACTCTGGTCATTAATGCATCAGTAGTGCCTTATTTACTGTAAATCACCTAAGAATATAGGTTAAAAGAATTTAAATATTTTAAATTAGGTACGGTATATAAATGATTCCATACTGCAAAGTTTTTTAGCTACTCGCATAAAAATGAATGCTGCACCTTTTTCAAAAACGGTACAGTGAAGCATTATTTGTATAAATAACTTTGTCATGAAATTGCAGATTAGCAAATGTAATCAGAATGCCCATTATCTGTTAGCAGAATTTATAAAAAATGATCCATATTGGATTGAGCTCTTTAGCAACACCAAAGATAACAATTACAAATAATTTTCGCCCAGAAAGTGGCATGGCAGAGTAAATAGTTCAATATAACAAGCGACTTTCCAATAAGGGACATGACGGACATGCATTACAACAAACAATGAGCACTTCAACAATTCCCAGCTGTCGTCAAAAAGAAAGAAGAACAAAATATATTCACAATAATCATACTTATTATAAATGAAGGTTCAAAATGCATGGTGCAGTTGATGCATTAATTGATGTGTTTATAAAAAAGACAATATATTTGAAGTTCTGTAGAGTCGTATTAATCAGAGCCTTCGCAACACGTATCAAATCCTTTTACGAACAGGAGAGTCACATACATTTTTGGAATGAACAATCACAATTTTGATTTATCCAGAAATTAATTCTAAACAGAACTGAGCCATTTCGAATGATGTAGATAACAATTTAGGCATATTAGCCCATATGGCTATATGTTTAGCCTAAGCATCAGTTCACACAATCAAATTTTGTGTCAAATTGTCGTATGAACGCACTATTTTCTGTGTGGTTTCTTTTTTGGGGAATTTGATCAAATAGTAATTTGAAAGTTGTGACAAGGCTTCATACACGAATTGTATCGAATGCTTAAAGGAAAATTTGATCATGTGAACCGACCCTAACAATTTATTTTTGGTTTAACTATTTCTTATTGTCAGCCCTGCTAATTTTTACTTGACTTATGTTGTGTACCTGGTCCTACAAATGAAGTGCTTTCACACAATTTTTGAAAAGTTTAAAGATAAAACATTATTACAGTCTTTAAAATTCATCAGAGCAGATATTAAATTAAGTTAAAATTAGTAAGTAAAAATGAATGTTACAATTTTTTCTTTACATTTTTTATTAAAATCCATATAGCTTTCTTTTGTTTTTTAAAATAAACAATCATTCTTTTAAAGATTGCACGCTTGAAGAAACAATAACATTTAAGTTTACAATTTTAAAAACTAATCTCATTTAAAATACGGTCAGAGAAAAATGTACATATACATATTTTTAAATTTACAAACTCATTTTAAGGCAAGATGCCAAAGAGGAATACAGATCAGCCCACTGTTAAAAAATGATGTTCAGTATCAATCACATTGGATCAATTTTGAAATATGAATTTCAACATCATCAAAAGATGTAAAGTGTATAGGAGAGGTTAAATTAATTTTACACTTTTTTGTAACTCTTCAACATCAATCAAAGGGGCAGCCTAGAAAAAGATCTATCCTCAAACAGTTCTACACAAGAAGGTGTATACATCATTACATTTATAAGAAATTCATATAAAATAAAGCAAAATAAAATTTGGATTGAACTTAAATAAAAAAACAAATAAAAACAGTTTTAAACCTAAGATCTAAGTTCGACTTAATAACAAAATGCATTATTCCATAAACTGTTAACCCATAAAAAATTGATTTTTCCAAATTGTGGCTTAAAAATATTAATACAACACACACTAAAATGATCCGATAAAAAAATTAATTTCTTTCATTTTAAGTTAGTGCAATTTGTGATAATGATTTTAACATTTTTAAGATGCCGATAATTTAAATAGTTACTATTAATTATTAAAGAGTTGTTTCTGAGTTGTGATTAAAATGTGGGAATGCCATTAGTAGAAGACATCATGATTTAAAATCAATATAAGTTGTCTTAAATGTGTAAATATTTTTAAGACTGGAACAAAAATAAAAAATTAAGTTGTTTTATAAATTATTTTAGCGTCATGGTGTTTTAAAGTTTCTCTAATGTTTTTCAAGAAGTAGAATTATTTTCATTCACTCTAACTAATACTCATCCAGTAACCATGGGGTACGACCTCTTTTGAGGTTGAACCGCTTTGGCTCATTGGTAGCAGCCGTTGACTGGCCAGTGCTTCCCAAAGTGGTGGTCGCGGACTGGCACCAGTCTGCAAGTCATCGGTCTGCAAAACTTAAAAGTTTGGGAAACACTGGACTAGGCTATGTAAACATGGATTTGATGACAAAACCATGAACTGAAAGGAAAGACATTGTTCAGATTGAAAGTATACAAATTTTTTTTAATGAGCTAATTGGGTTTGTTTTAATTAGCCCAACTCAACTTACTGAAATCTAAGTTTAGAAACAACAGACTGTGAAAAAAAGTGGGAGGGCAATCTACCCCATAGACATACCCAATATTTAACTCATTCAAGTGCTTAGAACCCTTTAAGACAATTCTGTACAAGTAGGGACTCTATTTATGTTTGGCACCCTGTACTTTTTTTTTCCCTCTGGGTAGCCTATATATTATATTTACAGATGGGATGCCATCATTTAAGTTCTTTAGACCAGATTTAACATGACAGTGACAGCATCTTAACCAAGCTAATTTGTTTTGATTTTTGCATCCCTTTGTTAATAAAGTATAAATATCATCCTTTTTCATAAAGAGGAGGGGATTGTAATTTAAAATATTAACTTCTGTCTGTAACAATTAGAAAGTATTTGAAATTTCTTAATTTTTTTTTGTTTTATAATGATCTAGTCACCCAAAACAAGGGTATAATGACTTCTTATAAAGCTTATTTTAAAATAAAAATGCGGAAAAAAATTATCTTCATTTATCGTTACAGAAAGCATGAATTAAAGTAATAGGAATAGAAGCAATCTTAAAAATTTAATTTGGGCATTGCATAAGGACTATTGATAAATTGAGTATGGTGTCCTTTTGACAACAATGAAAATCAAACTGATGATAATGATGTAGGCCGAATCAAACCAGTTGTTTCCCCAACAGGGTTACGAACTGGTGCCTTGCACATGGGGCAGTTGTTCTTATGCTCCAGCCACTGAAGTAAGCACCTGGAGAAAAGATGTTGAGGCAGTATTGTTATGGACCCATGCAATATAGAATTATTTAATATAACTTTTTTTTACAAATGTTCTGTTTAAAAGTTTATTAACAGCCACAAGTTATTGATTGCTAAGCAATCGGTAAACTTTGAGGGAAATCTAGTAGTAAATTTTAGACAGTATTTTTATAAGCCATACTTCCCTGAGTTACAGATAAATCTATATTTTGAGTTATATTAAATTTCTGAATGATTTTTCCCATTCAAAAAGTATTTGTCAGAATTTCATCGCTAACATTTTTTTAAATCATTTTTTTAAAACTAATTTTTGAAATACGGTACAAAATCTCAAAATGATGATTATTTACTTGGAATGGAATCCATGTCGACAAGCACAGACAGCTATTTTCTCCCCTGTAGTGAACTCTTCAAGACATACTGGACAAATCTGTAAAAAATAAATCAAGTCTCAAAGTTGATCATTTTATTGAATTACTTCAAGCTGCTTTGTACCTTGAATTGTTTCATTAATTATGATTACATTATATTTAGTATCAAATCAACTCTATTCCAGAAGTAAACAGCAGGCAGTGAGCCAGCTGCTTCAAAGTGTCAGACCAAGAAAGTCTACCCTCTTATTACTCACTAACAGGGCTAGGTTTCCTGAAGTTTCTCCTGACCAGAGGAGTTGCAGATTACCTTTATTGCTAATGTGATAAAAGCCCAGTCTTGTAACACCCCCTTCTATATGGTGTGTAATTTTTATTATAATTGAGAATCCTACAGTCCAATCCATGCCTCTAATCAATGAGCAACAGCTGTAATCATAAGACTTGTACACCGAACCACCTATGGAAACATCCCAATAACTGTACCTTCTCAAGTCATACATACCTACAAAAGAATTTTTTTTCAAATACAAACAAGTGTAATTCAATCATAAGCAACTCACATCGTTTTGTTGCCGTTTATCCTTTACAGTAAACTTCCTCTGCAGAAGAAAGAGAATTCCCTATAATATATATTTCAACCATCAATGAAGCATTATTTAAGAGTCAGCTATAAAGTAATGTGTTTATTTTAATTATGCTTACTTTCTATAAGTTAATCTTAATGAGTGAAGTCTAAAGCAAGGTATATAAACAACTCACTGTAACATAACCTTGTTCATCACGCTGACCATTCTTTTTTAATCTGATCAGAAAATAATTGACAAATTATTTTATATTTCAGGCTTTAAATTTTAGTTCACCTACAATTACAATTTAAAAATAATGAATTTAATTCTAGATACAACACAAAATAATTGCAACAAAGTTCAAAAACTTAAGACTTAAGAGCTACCAAAAAGAAATACGATATTATTCTAATCAAAAGCCAGTAACAAAATATCATAGTAAGTTCCAATTATTATTACTAAAAAAATTATGATAATCAAAAGAAAGTAATAAAAAAAAAGATATTTTAATTTATCATGGCAAGTTCTGATAATTTTTTGACTTAAGAAAAATGGAACAAATACGGGAGAATTAAAAAAAAATTAAAATTTATTAATGAGATTTTATGAGATTAAAAAGATTTTTAAAAATGTCTTTTTCTGCAACTGTGTGTGCCTTTATTAGTGTCTTACCTCCATAGATAGCAGCAAAAGCAGAAACTGAGCAAAAGAGTGAAAGCCCCCACACCCAGAAGTGGCAGTGAGACGTTGAAAGGAACACGTTCAACCTCCATCCAACTCACAAACTTTTATCATTGTTGAAAATTCATTGGGAATCAGCAAACTGGATCAAAGATGTCAAAATAAAATTCAGCAAATCTAACTAAGATAACTAAAACTCCACAATGTTAGTTCAAAGCATTTTCTTTACTACCAGTAAAATTTGCATAAATTTATGTTAATTTAAGCACTAAAATAATATTGATATACTCTCTTAAACCTCCTGTTCACATATTTTATTTACAGTGTTTAGATATGCTTGAAATGAAGTTTAATGTAAACTTCTATAACACAAAAAAAGCTACCATGAATGCCAAAAATAATTATTGACATAGAATTGTAATCTGGTAATTGGAACTTCAAGTATTATCTTTTCCAGCATGAATTCTTTGTACATAGACACTCAACAAATTGTCTCCCTTAGGCAGTCAAACAATTCATTTAGTCACAAATCAAAACATGAAAAATGTATATACTGATGTAATTGTTATCTGCATATTCAGCATAACCAACACAACTCTGTTGATTTTTATTATAAATGTATGCAGTTGAATCTGATAATATACTCATACCATTTCCTATATGTAACTAACAAACCAAATCTTAATTATTCAAAGTTTGGACATAATATTTTAAGGTTAAAAAGCTAGAGATGGAAAAACAAAAGAAAGGAGTTTTTTTTGTTTAAAAATTTTTTTTAACTGATAGAGAAAAAAGTGGAAGAGAACATAACAGGAGAGGAAAAAACATGAAAAACATTTATCTGATTATTTTAAGAGATTACACATGTTTTCATTGTAAAAATAAATTGTATTTGATAATGATTCAAATCAGATTAAATAAGCTAGAAAGACCTTAAACTTAAAGAAAGATGAGGGTGGGGGGGGGGGGGGGCTAGATTCTGTATGCGACTTAAAATGTATAGAAGACAAACACTTAAGATAAAAGGGGGGGAGGGGGTGTTGTGTGTAAAATCCCTCAGTATCTTTGTCCTAGTAGGTGCTATTTCATGGCCATATGTGCGGATAAAAAAAATTTAAAAGACACTATGACAATGATTACTACTCACGTACTCACCAGGAAATAACACTTGCAAAAGCAATTGATGACATTTTGTCACTTTTAAATATATACTACCAAATTCATTAATTTGTGCAATATCACCAAGTGCACAATTGCAATATGATAAATTTAATTTATCATCAAAAAAATCTGGTAGGAGTTATTATCTAAGGATTAGAGTTAGAGAATAATCATTTTAATTAAATTAATAAAAATTTGTTAACATTAGTAGGAAATGGTATAGACATACTTGAATACAATGGAAGTATTTAAATAATCAAGTTAAGAGACTGTTATTAATACATCTTTGTAACAGTTCATACATAATACGGTAACCAGACAAAACGACAAGTGACAAAACGACAAGGGACAAAACGACAAGTCTTCAAAGTCAACGCCTCCACCGTCTTTAATGCCTTACATACAATAAAGTAAGGTCAACTTTTTAAGATATTTTACATGCCTCATCGTTGGAGAAACACGGTATTCGGTTATCAGACTTGCGCATAATTACATTAAAATGTAATTAATTACCATTAGTTAGAGTTACATGACCTATTTTTGTAATTATCTACAATTTCCATTACTTCATTCAAAATTATAATTAATTACCATTACAAATTACTCCACTATTGACCTGTAATTACAATTATATTTTTACTTACAACATTTTTATATAGTGAATTTTTGTTAATTTGTTTCATTAACTTAAAACATCAACATTGTTTTACTAAGACATATTTCCTTTTACAGTGCAGTAACATGCACATTACTTGGAACAAGCTTTTGGATTTTATTGTTATACAAGAAAGTCAGAGAAATTCTTTAAATGATTTTAATGTATATCTGAATACACAATCATATTTTGTAGCAGACCCTTACAAATTTCAGTAATTTCTGTGCGTATGAGCAAGCATGACATAATGTACATTTTAATTTTCAGCTTGCTCATTACTTGGAGACAAAATGTATGTCATATTGGGTCATATATATATGAGTATGTTGTATACCATGACACTCTATTCATAAGCATGTGATCTGCTATTCAGTATTTTCACTTTTACTCTGAAAATAAACATTTACTGAGCAATTAAAAAAGGTCAATAACATGGAGAGTAATTAATTACAATTACTAAATAAAGTAATTATAAATAAAATTAAAGTTTTTTTTAATTATCTCAAAGTATGTCTGTTATGTTGCATATAAGATTATGATCTCAAAAGGTGTATTACTATCTAATTATACTGTACAGGAAACTACAATTACACAGCACTATACTGTTGATCACAAATTCCAGCTTCTAGAGCACATGTGTCAACTCATGGTATTTTTCCTCACGAATAACATAGAATTAGGCCAGTGGTTCTCAACCTTCCAAATGCCGCGACCCTTTATAACAGTTCCCAATGTTGTGGCGACCCCCAACAACACAATTATTTTCGTTGCTACTACATAACTGTAGAGTATATGTGTTTTCCGATGGTCTTAGGCAACCCCTGTGAAATGGTCGTTCGACCCCCAAAAGGGTCGCGACCCACAGGCTAAGAACCACTGAATTAGGCCGACAACTCCCCTAAGAAATTAACAATATTTCCGCCATCGCTGCGAACATCAAAGCTCTTTGATGTGACCGCCGCACGAGTTTATCCTTTTTGCAACGGAAACCAGACAAAACGACAAGTGACAAAACGACAAGGTGACAAAACGACAAGGTGACAAAACGACAAGTGACAAAACGACAAGGTGACAAAACGACAAGTGACAAAACGACAAGGTGACAAAATGACAAGGTTTGGGGTTAGGGTTAGTCTGATAAACCAATACTGTGTTTCCCCAATTATAGGGCATGTTAAATATCTTTAAAAGTTTACCATACTTTATTGTATGCAAAGCAGTGTCTCCCAACCTTTTTTGTGCCATGCCCCACCTAAGCCTTTCTAAAATTCTTATGCCCCCCCGTGTAACTTATACATAATTTTTAATATTCAAAAATACAGTTGCTCACTGAAGAAGCTTTAATGATAGGTTTTAGGAAGAAATCACTAGGAAAATGGTGAGGAAACATAGCAAGTAAATTTTCAAAACATATATGGAGAACTGACATTCAAGTATGAAATAATTTTAATGAAAGATTTTTCGATATTATTTTAATTATTATTAATAATTTTTGTTTAACGTTAGTGAAATTTTTGTGATTTCAAGTTCTAGATAGCTCATTTTCAAATTGCCCCCCTGTGGGGCATGGGCCCCACGTTGGGAAACATTGATGTAAGGCATTAAAGACAGTGGAGGCGTTGGCGTTGAAGACTTGTCATTTTGTCACCTTGTCGTTTTGTCACTTTGTCGTTTTGTCACCGTGTCATTTTGTCACCTTGTCGTTTTGTCACCTTGTCGTTTTGTCACCTTGTCATTTTGTCACTTGTCGTTTTGCCACTTGTCGTTTTGTCCCTTGTCGTTTTGTCACTTGTCGTTTTGTCATGGAACCACATAATACATATCCTTTAACTTACTTTATGATGCATAAATGTTACTAAAAAGAATGTCAAACTTTAATAATTTTATCAACTCACAAGAGGCAACTATATTTTATTTTTATAAACGTCTTTTTTTTTTTAACCGCACATCTATATATTCATGTTTCCAAATTATCAGATACCATATGTAAGGTGAGAGAAATGTGACTTGTCCAATACCCACCACTTTGCAATATAATTTTTTTAATTGATGAAGCAGGATTGATAAAGTGATGTGATTTTAAAAAATATCTGATATCAATGGAAATATAAGATATATTTTGGATCAAAGCCTTGTATGCCCTACCTAACTTTCATACTCTTTCATGTTTATCATTAATACTCTTATTTAAAAAAATGTGTTACAAGCAAATTCTTTTTAAAGCCTAGTGATAGTACTTTGTATTAAAGCTATTGCTGCTATTGTGTTCATTGAAACACTTAAGTTGATTTAATCCCAATAAAGATGGTCTTACTACCCTCTGTCCAACTTAGCCATATTTATGATTAAATCAAAGCGCACATCACATTCAATCAGCAATGAAACATGAATTTTCTAGATGGTGTCATATTAATAAATTTTTTGAGTTTGTGCTTATTTTTTATAATAATTTTACCAGCATCTACTAAAGTCAATGATTATGATACCAAAGATCAATAAATATTATAAATTCGACAATATTAATCTTTTGGTTTGTTTGGGGGAGGTGGATTACCCAAATTAGTGGACAGTGAACTTAAAAGAAGAAATTAAGCAAATATTTTTAATCGATTTTAAATTTTCAATGTCTTAAAGTTGTAAAATGATTAAACATAAAGATATTAGTTGTTCGGGCCTTCAGGTAAATGCATGTCAAGATCAATTGTGAAAGTCAGACCCTCTGGCTCTGGTAAATTCACATCAAGATAAAGTGTGACAGTGTCAGTTGGAGAGAGATCAGATATAAGTTATTAAGATTTTAAGGCTAATGCTAAATTTTAAACGTTAGGCTAGTAATTTATTTTTTATAAGTTTTATTGCAATACTGGATTAGTTGTATAAATAATAATTGATTTGATTATTTTGAGTCAGCATTGAATTACAATCAATAACATTTATAAAAAATGGGAGTAGAGTGTAATAATTAATAACTGAAATATAGGCCTATGAATACTTTGATGACTTATATTAACTTATAACAAGTTTTTAAATAATAAATGTACAAATTTTAATAACATTAACCTGCATAATGAATGGATATCAATGTAGGTTATTATCATTATGATTTTATTAAATTAGTTTAAAATTTTGCCTAAAAATGGCCTATTTATAGGCCTAAACATGTGCCTACACAGGCTAAACATGATAAAAATAATATAAGGATATAAGGTGACCATTTTTACTGATTTTAGCAGGACAGTAATAGTTTTGGACCTTTTGAGCTGAAACCAGTACCGTTTAGGACTACAACAAACAAAAAATAATTTTAACATATCCTAGGCTATAGGCCTAAATTATCAAAACACTGATTACATCTGATGTCAGTGATGTCCAGGCATAATATATGTGGCAGCTAAAAGAGCTATAATTAATCAAAATAGGCTTCACGATAATATATTTTTTAAAAAGAAGGCCTCTCTGACAGAAGACATGCTCTCCACATCATGGACTTGGACCATGTAGGCGTAGGCCTAATCAGTAATAATCCCAAATAATTAGGCTCTTTTGTTTTATGTTGGTTTTTTTCAGATACTCTTGCCTCTTGGCGCAGAACTATTTCATATGTCCTGGTTTTAAATGTGAACATTTAAAACAAAATCCTGGTTTTCATTTTGAAAAAATTGTTCACCTTATCTTATGCTTACACTAATAGTAAGTAAGTACTGAATTATAATTTAATTAAAATAATTAAATATTAAACTATCACTTCAGTGGATTTCACTATCACTCACTATATAGGCCTACTGACTCAGTAGCCTACTGCACTACATTCTTATTATTATATTATGGCTATGCCTACTATGAGTAATGAGTATGACTATTGAATAGACTATTTGATTGAAATTGAGTAGTATGACGAGTAAAGTCATACTCATACATAATTATTAGTTATTAGTATACTATTAGTATTGGTATTGTTAGTAGTAATAAATTAAATAGTCAGTAGCGCCTGCCCTAACTCTACTACTACTGCTAATTATAATTTATATTATTTATAAGTCCACTCTCATCAGTCACCTCAGAGTCAGACTCGGTTCACTCAGACCTATCTTAAATTATTAAAAGAAATGATTATTTTATCATATTTTATGGTATAAGTTAAGTCCTAATTTATTCACTTTCTTGTCTGTACTTAAAAAACGTGTTCAATTAGGCTCCAAGACATACTTACTAAATATTTTTCAGAATTGAAACTCTTACCAATAAAGTAAACAAATAGCTTGTGACATACACAATAATAAACTTTAAGGTCGGAGGTCAAATATAATTGTTGTTTTTTTCAACTTCCGTTACGTACGCACTAAGGGGGAAGAGGAAGAAGAGAGAAAAAAAAAGGGGGGGGGGGGGTCGACTCTCCAAAAATTTTTTTTTTTTTTTTTAATGTTTTGGTTATTGTACTTTGTTAATGCATGGGCGGTTTTAAGAATGTTAAGTTAAATATTAATTGTGCTTCAGTTTCCCGTATTTCAGACTTAAAATGCACCCTCTCGGCTACGCTACTACCTTTTCGTTTACAGACTACATTTTTAGATTCCTATGCCCACGTCGACCACGTAAATACAATTACGGAATCAGAACCCACCCCACCCCCGCCCTAGAACATAGGCTATGGCATGTGCATCGCGGTGCCCTGAGGATGTGTGGCTCTTCATAGAAGCAGCGCGAGTTAAAAATGCGTTATTTCGCTGTGCACTTGCTAGAATTTTACATCCGACCAAGCAAAGGTGCCATGACTCAAAAAGTTTGGGAGCCTCTGCCCTAGAGCATTAGGCTTAGGCCTACTAAGATCACTTTCCTGGTCAACTTTTTTTATTAAAGACTTTATCTCTACTCGCAATTCCATCTTGTGGAGCGTAATCTTATGCGCCGAGCGTCATCTGTATGTCTACACACGCGACATTTTAAGAATTTCTCGTGCGATGCTCATCTGGTGAACGGCTGCAAAACTGGGTCGATGGGGGCGGGTTGACACTGTTGCTCAAATTATCGTGGTTGACCGCGTCTGCTTCGTGGTTGTGTGAACGGGTGTGTGGGTGAGTTCCGATCTACTATTTAGTTTATGCCTAGGCATTAAAGAGTTAAGTCACTTTACCCGGGATTATGTAAGAATTCAATGTTTAAAAAAAGTTAACAATTCTACTTTTGTAGATAATCTAAAGCTAACAATTTTATAGTACCTATAATTTTAATAATACCTGAGGCAACTTCGACCTCATATTTATATTTTTAAAATTAATTAAATAAAGATTTTTCAAAATTATATAATTTTAGATTTTATAAAATAAACAAACGTGACGTCACAAATTTTTTAAATACACCCCCACCCCCCAGTTACAAAATTGTCACAAATTCTCGAACCCCCCCCCCCCTTTTTTTTCTTTCTTAAGCGTGACGTAATTTGCAAACGAACCCTTTCCAGAGTCGATCCAGGTATTTTCGAGAGTCGATCCCGGTTTACGACCCTTAGTTAATGTAGTGATGGCCAAAAACTGTTTGCTAATATTACGACATATTGTATTACGACTTAATTTGTGTTTGCGGCGTCTTGTTTACCGTGTTGCCAAGTGTTGCCTACGTACATGATCTGGATCGGCTTGTGTCATAAACAATAAAATTGGATATTGTGTAAATGTAAGTCGTTTGTAATCAAATATAAATTAATGTTGTGTAATTTTATAACTGAATTGACATTAAAGTGCAATTTGAATCCAATAAATGTCAATAACCCCTCATACTGATTGACTAATAACTAAGACTAAGAGTAAGACAAGACTAGCCTAATATCTTAACACATAGTGACGGAGTGTAACTGAAGCACACATTATGCTTTAGATGAGGGAGGGGAGCGACTGCAGGTTGTTGACACTTCTTGTCGCATATCTAGAGGGATACAATAAAGTTGCTACGTTCCCCAAGAAAAATTTATGTACCGGCTCAAATTGTTTCATTAAATTGTTAAGTAGCTAAAACAGCACATTTTCTCTCTGAAGTGGCTATAGGTACACAGGTACCAGAATTGAGAGGTTGGGATTAAAAAACGATTTAAAATATTATTGTTGGGTTTTTAAGACCAAATAAGGTATCAAATGAAAGATAATTGAATGCACTATTACACATGAAATGTTAATTCTTCAGTTTTACTAAAATAAAACTACCACAAATGACATCCAAATAACATTGAGCTTAATGGTACCCGTGTCCGGGCCCATTTTGACTAATGCTATTCAGATGTCATTTATAGTAGTAACTATCCATAAATAAATAAAAGGGAGAGAATCCTACACAGAAACTCAAACTGACACACTGAACAGACATTAGCTAACATAATTGATTTTTTAAAAATTCATAGTAAATTATTGACACTTACTTTCTATTAAATTAAAAAATATTAAATATTTTGTTGGCTAATGCAAAGAGATTGCACCGTGACATCATTAACATGTTTTTGTTAAGGTTATGTTTTAGATTTTTGTTAATAGTGTTAAATTTTCCTTAACATGACCATGGCATGTCACCATCTTGGTTGCCATGATCCATGAACCTGTAAAAGTTCACGGGTCGTTGCAACCATGATGGTGGCCATGTGATATGTCATAGTGCATGCTCTTTGCATTTACGATTTTGTCTTATTTGATTGTGGTTTTTTTAATAATCCCCTAGAAAACAACCTTATGTGACATCATATGTTGGAGATGTTTCCTAAGCAGCCATTCCAGACTAGAATGAATGAAAAATATGCCATTTGAAACAATTTAAAGTTTCACATAAACTTAAGTTATTTGGAGGTCCTATTGCTGAAAGTAAAATGGGGTGTGGTGCATCACAGTCTTCAGAAAGAGATCACTCAAAAAAGGTTGACTTCAGAGAGAGTGACCATTCACACTATGACAGAGAAAGATTTAGAAATGACCACAGAACAACAGATAACATAGATGATAGAAGAGATCTTGAGCACATGGAGAGTAACAGACTAACACATAACCCCAATGAAAATTCTAAGCATAATGATTGGGAAGATCCCTATTATGGTAGTGAGGTACAGCATTTAGAAATGGGAAAGGAACAATATAAGGGTCATGATGACTATTTTGACAGTTCTGATAGACACAACTTAAATGGAGAAAACCATGATGCTTATTCTGAGTACAGGGATGAGCGCAGCAAACCAGTACCTCACACACCCAAACACACTATTATAAAACCACCCCCAACTGTGTACGAAGAGGATGATACACCATTTGATGATGATGGTATTGCAGATTATGAAGGCTACCAAAAGAATAGTGTGGGACTTATGATCAAATCTGTTGATTTCCGGAAATATTTTCGGGATGAAGAACCAGATGAAAGACCCCATGGAGACCCATATAATTTATATGTAGATGAGGACTTTCCCTTAGAAATTGCTATTGTCAAAGATAACAATAAAATTGAGTGGAAACGACCTAAGGTAAAAGTTTTAGTTACCCGGCATTATGATTTTAAATAGAATGTTATCATAAAGTTAATGTCTTTTTCTATTCTGAGCCATTCTCACTTCCAATGGAGCATAGGCCATCCACAATACTTTTCCATCTTTCCCTGTCCTGGGCTAGTTCAGCCCAGCTTTTCTTCATTTCTTCACCTCTGTCTCTACTCCTCTCTTCCATGTGGCTCTTGGTCTTCCTCCTACTTGTTTTGTCTTCCCGTCCTCCCACATTTTCCTCAGCATCAGATAGGAAGTCAGCAAATCAGCTCACTTATGGGTTTGGCTAACCTGCGTCATAATCCCTTCATAAGGACCCACCCTGGCTGGGGGTGGCAATTGTTTATTGGTAGGGGATGTTTTCGTAGCAGTAGTTGAGGTTCTTGCAATGAATGGGTTGCTAGCCCAATGCAAAGCATGATACAATAAGTCACCTCATGTGATGTGTTTGCTTGGCAGTGACTTACTCTACTCCTATATTAGGTCCCGTCAGTTGCTTGCGGGAATAAAGTTAATGTACTGTCACTATTAAAAATTTTAAACTATCATCTTAATACCGGTAACTGTAAGCTGTTTCTTTTTATTGTAGAACTAGCTGATATACCCGGCGTGGCCCGGGATTGCATTAGGACCCCGATCCCGGTGACCTACAGATCCCGTTAGTATACTGTTCTCTATGGGATCCCATTCCATCTTGGCCTATATCGAGCTATTCACATATAAATTGTAGTGTTGTCTAAGCCTATTGATATTTATATAGCTCATATAAGGAAAAATGAAACGGGGCCCCCGGCCCCAGAGAAATGGATATTATAAGTTCAGTACTCTTCGATATTTGAATATGGATAATCAAGTGTATGTGTACTAAGTTTGCTGAAGATCCATCTATTCATGAAGGAGTATTTGTTGTTAATTTTATTTATATAGCTCATATAGGAAAAAACGACAGTTTGAGCCCCCGGCCCCAAACGGAGTGTCATAAAAAGTTCATAACCTCTTCAGCGTTTTTTCCAAATAATGATGGATATATGTGCCAAATTTGGTCAAGATCTATCTATCCATGTAGGAGTATTAAGCCTACAGACCTATAGAACTTTCTGGAACATTCTAGATTAAATGTATTATCCTCCTGGAACTGTGTAAAAACTGTCTTTTCTAAGTAATTATTCTTAGATTAAGAAAATTTTTACAACTAAATGCATTTTTACATTATAGTACATTTAAGTTAAAAGATGGGCCCCGGGGGCCTATTCCATAATTGTGCCGAATTATATATGACTGAGATGGGGCCCTCTAAAAATCATTCAGGTAAGTTATGAAGTTAAGATTTAAAATTTGTCCCATTAAAATCTATTGAATAATGCCATAAATATAGCGTTTTAAAGTTATCGAACTTTCTAGAAAATTCTAGATTGGATATTATTAGTTTTAAATCCATCGATGTTTCAGTACGGACAGTGTATTGCTACCACGCTTGGCCTATATCCATCAATTCATATAGAACCTATAGTGTTGTCTAAGCCTATTAATATTTATATAGCTTATATAAGGAAAAATGAAATGGGGCCCCCGGCCCCAGAGGAATGGATATTATGAGCTCAGTACCTTTCGGTATTTGAATATGGATCATCAAGTGTACGTGTACTAAGTTTGATCGATGTCCATCCATTCACGTAGGAGCATTTGTTTGTAATTTTTTAATATAGCTCATATAAGAAAAAAACGAATTCGTGGCCCCCGGCCCCACACGAAGTGTTATTAAAAGATCTCAACCCCTTAAGAGTTCCTTCTGGATAATGATGGATATATCTGCCAAGTTTGGTCAAGTTCCATCAATCCGCGTAAAAGCCTTTGTGGAACAGACCCACAAACAAACAAACCCACAAACAAATTTTCACTTTTATATATATACTAGCCGATATACCCGGCAAATTTGCCGGGATAGCATTTAAAAGTCTACAGCCTTATAATTATTCCGATCCCGGTGGAATCCCAATTCCGTCGGTATCCCGCTCCCGGTAGTATACCAATTCCTGGTGGGATTCGTATCCTTCTGGATCCCAATTCCGGTATGACCAAATCCTATCGGTATTCCGATCCCGGTGGTATCTCGATATCATAGGGAAAACAATACCGGTGGGATCCCGAAGCCGATGGGGTACCGGTCTAAGCAAATTAATAATTAAATATAGCTTATATAAGGAAAAATTAAAAGAGGCCCCCGGCCCCAGAGGGATGGATATTATGAATTCAATACCCTTCGGTATTTGAATATGGATAATCAAGTGTATGTGTACAAAGTTTGGTCAAGATCCATCAATTCATATAGGAGTATTTGTCGGTCATTTTATTTATATAGCTCATATAAGAAAAAAACGAATTCGGGGCCCCCCGCCCCAAACGGAATGTCATAAAAAGTTCATAACCCCTTAAGAGATCATTATGCATAATGATGGATATATGTGCCAAATTTGGTCACGATCCATCCATCCATGTAGGAGTATTAAGGCTATTAATATAGAACTTTCTGGAACATTGTAGATTAAATGTATTATCCTCCTCGAACTGTGTAAAAACTGTCTTGTCTAAGTAATTATTCTTCAAATACGAAAAATTATACAACTAAATGCATTTCTATAACTATAGTAAATTTAAGTTAAAAGATGGGCCCCGGGGGCCCATTCCATAATTGTACCGAATTAGTTTAGCCTGAGATGGGGCCCTCTAAAAATCATTAGGGTAAGTTATGAAGTTAAAATTTTAAATTTGTCCCATTAAAATCTATTGAATAATGCCATAGATATAACGCTTTAAAGTTATCGAACTTTCTGGAAAATTCTAGATTGGATATTAATAGTTTTAAATCCCCCGGTGTTTCAGTACGTACAGTGAAGTGCATTGCTACCACCCTAGGCCTATATCCATCAAATCACATAGAACCTAAAGTGTTTTCAGAGCCAATTAATATTTATATAGCTTATAAAAGGAAAAATGAAATGGGGCCCCCGGCCCCCCAGGAATAGATATTATGAGTTTGGTACCCTTTAGTATTTGAGTATGGATAATCAAGTGTATGTGAACTAAGTTCAGTCAAGATCCATCCACTCATGTTGTAAGTATTAAGCCTATCAATATTTATATAGCTCATATAAGGAAAAATGAAACGGGGCCCCCGGCCCCACAGGAATGGATATTATGAGTTCAGTATCCTTCGGTATTTGAAAATGGATAATCAAGTGTACGTGTACTAAGTTTGATCGATATCCATCCATTCATGTAGGAGTATTTGTTTGTAATTTTTTTATATAGCTCATACAAGAAAAAAACGAATTCGGGGCCCCCAGCCCAACACAAAATGTTATTGAAAGTTCTCAACCCCCTAAGAGTTCCTTCTGGATAATGATGGATATATGTGCCAAGTTTGGTCAATATACATCAATCCGTGTAAAAGCCTTTGTGGAACAGACAAACCCACAAACAAACAAACAAATTTTCACTTTTATATATATGATATGATATGATGATATGATTTATTTATAATTTGTACATTAAACTTGATACATTTTATATGTACTAGCTAAATTTTTTTAATGTCACGAAATTAAATATTGACAAATTTATTTTAATATTTCGCCGAAATATTAATTTAATAATTTTTTCTAGCACTCAACTAATCAAGAGATATATTAAATATATATCTGTTTCTATAGGAATTTGCAGAAAATCCAAGTTTATTTACAGATGGAGCTACCCGATTTGACATTGGACAAGGTTCAGCTGGTACTTGCTGGTTTTTATCAATTGTGGCTGACATAGCTGACAAAAAGAACATGTTAAGACAGGTATTGTTATATGATTTGATATTATCTTAAACTTTTGATTTTTAAAGTGAAGTGACCAAATAAATATGTGGAAAATTCATAAGCTGGAAGGGAAGCAAATGAAGTTATTTTGCACTAGAACTTTTATATCCGTTGTCTGAACTATCTAATTAATAATATTTATTTATCAAGAATTATTTTATTTTTTAATTAGCTTAATTGATCATCTTGAGGCTTGGATGATGTAAACAAATAAGTCTTGAGGTATCGGCTCAATCACAGAATACGTTATAATCATTTACAAAAGTTACAACAATAGAAGTACAAATTACTGCTGTTACAATACATATTGAAACAGGAATTAATATTATAATGTTATTAATATTTCACTAATAAACTTAAAATGCATTATATAATCTTCAATATATTTGTTATACACATAACCCTTGTGCCTGATTATTTATTTGACAGGTAATACCAGATTCAGCCTATAGTATTGATAACCCCCAGAAATATGATGGTGTATTTCATGCCTGCTTTTTTAGATTTGGTAAATGGGAGGATGTTTACATTGATGATTATCTACCTGTTATATATGGAAATGTGCTTTGGGGTGCCAAATCAAGTACTGATGACAATGAGATGTGGGTCGCCCTGTTAGAAAAAGCTTTTGCAAGGTACTCTTTTAGATACATTAATAAAAGCTTGCATTTTAACTTAATCTTTAATATTTGTTAGGATCTTTACAATATAATTTGCTATCATTTAAAATTTTAATTAATAAGGAAATATAATTGTTGTGGTAAAGTATTTTGAAATTTTCTTGAAATATCAAATTCGTTACAACTTCTTACTCTCATGGCTTAAAAATAAGTAAGAAAGGCTATTTTGATAATTCTAATCAGAAACTTTTAGCCATCTCCTGTAGTTTGGGATTATTATCTACCAACTGTGATGAAGGATTTCCTTTCTTGTGTCAGTCTGATTAACTAAATAACAGCCATGGATTGTCTGATTGCTTAGATTACATGGATCATATGATGCTATATATGGAGGGCAGCCAGGTGATGCCTACCTGCAGCTAACTGGTGGCATTGGTGAAAGAATAGAACTTGAAGGTTTACAAGATAAATCCACGTCCGTCTTCACTCGCATCAGGAATGCTTTAAGTAGTGACTGCCAAGTTACTTGTGTTGTGCCAGTAAGAATCTTAATATGTAATCCCCTCGTGTTTGATCATTAATAAAATTGTATGGCTCATTCTAATGCTATGTTTCAATGTTAATATGTAAAATAAATAAATTATTTCATTAATTCACTGGATGTTAAATTTGATTTCATGTTAATGTTATCTTAAATGTACAATTTCACCTAAAAATATAATAAAATGGTTAACTTACAATTTTTCTCACACCACGTTCTAGAGGATTGGTATAGCTATACTAAAAAATATTTAAGGCATCATTCAATTTTTATATAAGTATTTCACTTTTTTCAAACAAACCGAATCTTAGGTGAAGAAAGTTTTAAAAGTGCTTGCTGTTTTAAATAGAATATTCCCTCCTTGCATTTCAGGATGAGTATGACAATTATAAAGGATTGGTTGGTGGACATGCTTACTCTTTGGTTGCAGCCAAGCAGGTAAGTTGTTTTCTTTCATTTTCTTTAAATTGTAGCATTCAGATTTAAAAAAAATTGAAGTCAAACCTGTTAAATGCTATATTACACAAAAAATGGATTTACACAAATATTTATGTCCTCAACAAAAGCAAATTTGTAAAGTAAATAATTTTTGTTGCTTGTTGAATCCAATAAATTTATTTTAAAATTCTATATATAAGTAATTAGTAAGCACACAGAATTAACTAGTGGAGAAATATTTTGAAATGTTTTATTGATTCTTTTAAAGGTTGGAGAAACAAAATTGCTTAGGGTCCGTAATCCTTGGGGTCATGGCGAATGGACAGGTGCTTGGTGTGATGGGTAAATCATTATGTTAATATTAGCACTATGACATCCAAAAACAGTTGTTTTTTTTGCAAGCTAGCAAGGTTTTTTTTTTTAGAGAGATATAGATGTAAGTTGTTGTTTTTTCTTAAAATTTTTGAAAAACAGTATTGTTCTTTTAATTTTAATAGTTATTTTTCTGAAACAGGAGTAAAGAATGGAAAACCATTCCAGCAAATTCAGTAGAATACCCTAACAAAGATGATGGAGAGTTTTATGTTTGTCTGTCTGACTTCATGAAGTATTTCTCACAGACAACTATCTGCTCACTGACTCCCGATTTTGATATGGATGGATGTTCAGATTCTCTCAGTATGTTGTTTATGGAACTAATGTTTTTGTTTAAATATATATATTTGCAAACATTTCAGTTCTCTTTGAAAATACTTATTTATTTTTTTATAAATGTTTAACATTTCAATAATAATTAAAACCACATGATCTTTCTTTTTACGAGAAACAGCGGTACACTTCAGTTTTATCTAAAAATGCAGAGTTGTTTTTTTTTAAATTATTTTTTTTTTAAAAAAGCATAACAAGACAATAGCTCAAGTCAGTTGTTAAGCATTATTTATATCAAAGCTGAGTTTTACTTATTTTTGTATTCAGTTCTGTTATGTTCAATATAATAAAATGGTTTTACTAAATCCCTGCAAAAAGTTCATTAACATCTTCAAAATTAAATGTCGTGTGATGCTAACTATTGAACAATAAAATTAGATATGGCCTGTACATTGCTATTTGCATTAGCTTACATGAATCGTGAATTTGAGCTTTCCCTAGGCTAATTTTGTACAGAATATAATGAGATGCAAATAAATTGCTCTTTTTTCTTTCACAGACCATATTTTAAGTATTTATGGAGAATGGAAAGGCAAGACAGCAGCAGGGTTTCACAAGATATTACAAAATCCACGTTTTTATTTCACTCTTCCATCTATAGGTAAAATTGTAATGTAATTCATTTTGAAAGCAACAATTCATTGTGAAAATATTTTATTAATTTATATATTTTTTTTAATATTTTAATATAAAAATATGTAAAGTATGTTTTATGTATTTTTAGGTGCTCTGGAAGACGGCATGGTTCCTTTTGTTGTTCAAATGATTCAACAGTCAAAGAAGAGACAAACTGATAACATTTCTATCCGATGTGATGTTTTTAAAGTTAGTTGGAGTTTTTTTTCTAAACATAATTTTTGTTTTTGATTAGACCAAATTGTACACCATATATTTAATTTAATTATTTTTAAGACACACACATTTTACAACACACACTGAAAATGTGCCTAAAACTTTTCATGTTCTGTCCAGAATTAATCCTTGCCAATTACAGTATGACAGTATTCTATTGAAAACCCTGTAAAATTCTATTGTATGAATCAGCCATGTAGTGGAGCTAGATGGGTCCATTTCTAGCTATTAAATTTTAACTATTCATCTGAATTAGTTGATCCACAAGTACTAACAAGCTTTTGCTGATTTGCTACTCAAGTAAAAATTAAAGTCATATCTCATAAAGCCCAATTTCCACACTTAATTTTGTAAAATAATAACTGAAGTAAAGAATTGTGTAAGTCATTGGTATACTCCACTTTAATCCTAATTCAATTTCAAATTTTTAAAAAAAAATTATAAATTTTACTTTTATCATTTAAATTTTTCCAGACTATAATTATATTCCCAGCAAATCAGGCCATCTAATTTCAAATCACTACCTTTCTTTATGCAGGTTTTGGGTGATAAAATTCGCCCTACTGGTCGCTGTATAGCACTTGAAATCCAGGGACAGAAGAACAATGTCTACAGCCCAGAAATCCAGACTTCATTCAGATTCAAGCTTAAGCCAGGGCGCTACATGATCATTCCATCGTCTGTTGATGAGGGTCAGGAAAAAGCATTCTTACTTCGTCTTTTCAGTCCGGCAGCCTTGGAATCTGTGAAGTACGTTTATACTAATGGTTTGCATCATATTACAAATTACAGATTTTTTCACTCCTGGCTTTGGCATGGTCGTAATAATATTTGATAAAGACAACCTTTAGATGTATTTTGCCTTCATCTCGAGTATGTTTTTCTTGGTTATTATATGAAACTGTCCATTATAGCTATTATAAGCACTATATAAAAAAAAAATTATACTTAAACTTTATATTTTATAGGGAGATACCCCATGATGTGTATCTTACATCCAGTGAAAATGAAGAAAGTTTAAGTGTTAAAGGCAAAACATACCAACTCAGTAAGTTAGAAATACTTTTGTTATTTCATGACTTCCCCTTCCCAATATTTATCATTTCTTTCTTTTTACATTTGGTGATGTTTAATGTAAGTTCTTATACCTTTTTAATCTATCTCAATAGGAAAATTAAATAAACTTTAACAATTGGGATACAAAAAAAATAATTTTTTATATTAATAAAAAGCATCCATTTTTCTTCATACATATTTTGAAAATCAGCTTTTGAAAAAACTCTTTTTGGAGAATTTATTGGTGGACAAAATGCTGGTGGTCAGGTGTCTAATCGAGCCAGTTACCATACAAATCCACAGTACCTTCTCACTATTCCAGATTCAGGTGAGAGTTTTTATTCTATCCTATGAGCTATTGCAATTGGTTAGCATAAACTTGCATCACTTTTAATGTATACATTTCATTTAAATATTATATAGATAGCATTTAATGTTAATATATATATATAACCCATATAAAATAAACAGAACTGATGTAAAAGATAAAATTTAGTTTTAAAAAACTAATTCTGGCAACAACAATGGCGATAACATACGTTTTTAACTGTGCTCTGTTTCTTGTCGTATTTTCATTTGTCCTGTTTGCTGAGGAAGGCTCTTAACCAAAACATTCACATCTTACTGACATGTCTTTTGATTCAAGCTTCCACATACCTTGTTCTACTATTTCATTCACACAGCTTGAATGCAGTCCTTCATTTATTATACTTTTTTCTTTTACAATTATTCTACAGGCAGTCTAGTTCCTGTTGTAGTTCACATAATGCAGACTAATGAGGATCCTCAGTATCCTGTTGGTCTCAGACTTTTCAAGGTTATACCCTTTTAGTTACATCTAGAAATTACTTAATCCCTTTATGACTAGAATAATACATGTATTTTGTATTTTTAATAGTAAATTATATAGGAAAATTAGACTTTAAAAAAGTCAGAATATTCAGATCCTGGACAATTAGTAATTAGCATAAAAAATGTAAAATATCCTGATTTGAGAGATTTGATTGATATTGAGATGCACAGTACAATGCGATTGTAGCAAACATTAATTATACAAAATATAAATAGCTTTTGAAATATTATGAAAAGGTTCAAAATTCAATTACTTTAATGATATTTATTAACCTTGCTAACCGCAGCTGCAGAATGGCAAGAACCCACCATTGGATGCCCAATATCTCTATGAGAACTACAGCAATAGTCCTGAGCATATTGAAGGTTCGCAATCTAAATTTGTTATCTCATGGGATGTTGATGTGCGTTACATGCTTCCATCCGGAAGGTACATTGCTCTTGTCCATCTTGATGAACCTAACACTGAAAAGGGATTTTCCATTTTATTCAAGTCTGACAGGCACATTAATATCAAGTAATCATATTTTTTATATTTTTTTGTGATTCTTTAAATACAGTTTCTAATGTTGAAAGGTTACATTAAAAGGAAAGAGTATAAAATTAATCTCAGTTTACTTAAAACACAGTTTCAGAAAAAATTCTTTTGGTGTAAAATTTACATTAATAGTAATACCAATACACTAATCTTTTTTTTTTAAACATAATTTTGTTTTATTCTCTATTTCTCAGAGGTTTCCAAACAGGATAAAAGATCTTATGCAATCATGACTGTCTTTGAGTTGTGAGAATTGTAAGAAGAAATATTCAGGGCACTTTTGGGCAGGGCACTTTTGGGTGTCATCAGAAACTCTTAGGCAGCATCACAGAGCATTAGTGGGTTGTTTTTTTTAAACACTAATGAAAACCATCTATTATTTTAAAAAGCTTAATGTTCAATACCGTTACATTTATTACAAGCAATCTTTAAGAAATACAATTGTTTTGCAAAAGAGGCAATTGAAATAAAAAAGAATGTCTGTTTTAATCATTTAGTTAAGCTTTTTCTAGAAAATAATCTCAAGTATTAGCATTCAATATCATATCATTTCAATTTAAATGCATGATGACCAGTAGGCTCTCTTGAAAGTCTAAATTAAAACCGTGACTTGAAGGTTTCAAATTTATTTAAATGAGCTTTTTTTAAGTAGATATATACAAATTTATATGTATTCAATGCATTTTTACTTTTTATTTGCTTCATAGCATTAACAAAATTATCCTGTCTCTGATCTCAAAAAGTAGTTCAGTGGTAGCTTTATACATTTGTTTCATATGTTCTGTCCTGTATTGTTCAGTTTGAAATTATGTTTAAAGTTCTTTGAATTCTTTACAAGAGAACTCTGTTAATGTAGTGTTATTTTAAAATCTCTGAAATCAAAAGTAGTTTAGTGGTAGCATTAGACATGTTTTATTCTTTACTAATCGAGGTCATGTATTGTTCAGTTTGAAATCATGTTAAGAGATCAAATTATTCACCAGGGAACCCTGCTGATGTAGTGTTGTTATTTTATGATCTATTCATATCTGAAGCTTTTAAATTTGTAATAACCCAGCAGGACATTTTTAATATTACTTGGAACTATTTTTATTTTAAACTTATTGAACAAATAAAACTAGATAACTAATAAAAGAAACAATTTAAAACTATTTCAGCCAAAAATTATCAAGTATCAGCCACTTTTGAAGGAATTTCTGCAAGAAAATCTTTAACAAAAATGTGCAAATTTAACACTAACACACACCCCACAATTCTTTCCAAAATAGCCTCAGGAGAGTTAAAATGTTACATCGATCTCATTATTATTTTGTGTAACATTTCTTTGCTAGTAGTTTAATAATTTTGTTAATTTATGCTGTAGCTAATGGTCATCTTTAGATATTTTTAATAATCAAGGGATTCTAAGGATTTATTAAGTGCCTCTTCATGGCAGTTTTTTTTAATGTTGTAACTTTATATAAATAATGAATAAATTATATATAAATATACATATATATATATATGTATAGTCTTATATAATATATAGTGTGTTACCCGACCGACCGACCGCATGACTCCCAACGCAACGGGAGTAGTAACGTCGCAACATGATTACTTGTTGCTGTTGATGGAAATGAGGCTTGGGTGGCGGTTAAACCCATGCCGATGATTTTAGCTACGCGGCCGCGAGAAAGCCGCTCCTAGGCAACCGTTTTGTCCCAGCTTTCTGCCCCGACCGAAAGACTGTGGGGATGGTAACCAGTGTTTCTTTCAGGCATACCTCCGGGGGGGCTGAGCCCCCCCTGGAGCAAGTCAAGTGCCCCCCCGGGGGAAAATGTGTAAGAAAAAATAATTAAAAAAAAAAAAAAACTACTCTAAATTTAATTTTTATAAAATTTTTAAAAGTTATTGAAATGTGTGCCCTTTAATCGATTACAATTATTGGAACAAATAAAATATCGCTTTATTCGATATATATTGATGATCCATAGCGTTCAGGTTAATCTTGTTACAGGCTCGCGGAAATCGATTATAAATATGGTATTGTTTTGAAAATTGGCCGCTCCTGATCATAAGCTAAATCTTACTTTTTCTGATTCGCAGATATCGGTATCTTTTATTTAATTTCATTTTGCAGCTTCAAAAGTTGAAAGACTTTTTAATAACCCTGTATTAAACTACCTTTTCATCTATATAAATGTCTGTAAATTAAATATACCGGTAGTTCTTGCTAAGAAATAAACATGTGCAATCTGTTTTCAAATGATATTGAAAAATAGTATCATGCTTTAAAAAATCATTTTTAGCAAACATTTTAATGTAGTAGATTCCATAGATGTATGCTGACATAGATAAAATGAAAATTTAAAAATAATAATAATAATAATTTTAAAACAAAAAATTAGGAATTTACTGGTTACATACAAATAGTGGACATTTCATCATAATTATTAAATCGAGTGTTTCTAATTTTTTTAACACAGTTTCGGGAACAGAGTAAAATGATTTTAAAAAATAGTCTTTATTTATTAAATCCCCAATGACTTTTCTCTTTTAATATAATAATAATAAACAATCTTCCCCAGCTGTTTGAACTATTTAAAAAAAATTATTTTAAGATGATAATCCAGTAGAAAGAATATAATATATATTTAAACAACGAATAAAAAAAATCGAGTATTTCGATTATCCTGTAAATGCCATTTTTGGTAGTAGTTTAAAAAAAATTATATGGAATTGGTAAAAAAATTGTTTTCAAGTATAATATCGAAGAGGCAAGTTGTAATGATCTGAAGCAAATTATAGTAGTCTAAATTTCTTAATTAACATTTCAATCAACTGAATATTGAGATTGAGAATTGAAACATTAATTTTATACGAAAAAAAAGCACACATTAATAAATATATGAGTCTTTTGTAAACAATTCTTGACTTCTGAACAATTATGTCGGTTACATATGATTTATAAATAAATACCAATTTTGAAAACCCATAAAGATATAGTCTTTAGCCCTTTGTACAGAAAAGCTTTTTTTCTTTTTGACTTTGGTGAAACTTGGAAATATTTTGAAATAAACGTATGTTTTTGGTTTTTCTTTTTTGTTCAAAATGTAAAACTATTTTAGCATTTCTTTTTTTGTGATGGATACCTTTTTTGGAAGGAATTCTTTTTTCTTAATTTTAAAAATATTTTGTAGTAAATTCATTATTTTTATGTAGTTGATCCCAAAAATATTTTAAAATAATAACTTTAAAAATACATTACTTTTCAATTTAAAAAAAAATGTTTGCATACCACACTTAGTCAAGCAGAGACGTCGCTTGACTTTTTATGGCACCCGTGCTACTTTTCGGTTTTTTCCTTCCCTACCTAGCAGTAAAAGTTGATAATTTAATGTAATTACAGCCCAACTTTAAGCCCCTAAAATATACGAGGCCCCATGCAGCTATGTGGGTTGCAGACCTCACACGATGGCTCTTAGGTCAAATGACACCTAAAATCTTAACTAGCATCTCTCCCGTTGCTCTACAGTTAAGTGTTTAATGATGCGAAACTAAATTTAACTACGGTATGTAAAAAAAAATGCTCTTGCATTTTGAATTTATCAAAAAATTTCCGGGGGCTATAAGTTTTAAGGGGCGAGTCTAAGCTAAGGAGTATCTCTCGATAAAAAACATACCCTAAGGGCTCCCAATTGGACTGAATTTATTTAATATTATGCTGGTGGAAGAGTTAGTGATGTCCTGTTATTATCGTTATTTCTAGCGCTTCCCACCCAAATATCTGAAATGTTTACATCAGTGGCGATTCATCCCATTTAGGGCCCTGGCGTGCTCCACCCCATTCTTCCATTGGGATCTATCCATCGCTTTACGCCTCCATGTGCGAACCCCAACCTTTGTAAGCCCTTCTCTACATCGTCAATCCATCTCAGTCTTGGTCGACCGGTGAGCCGTCTGCCCCTAGGTTTCTGCCTGTAGATAGTTTTTGTTGCTCCAGAATCCGGCATCCTTTCAATGTGTCCTGCCTAGGACAGTTTGCCTTTTTTATATTGTTGTGACTATGGATGGGTATTTGTACAATTGATATAGCTCTTGGTTTGTACGGATTCCCAAAACAAAATTGTCTATCATCGGGTCATATATTTAGCAGGTTCTCTGCTTTTCTGGTAGGAACCAAGTCTCACTACTGGTCTTGTGATAGTGGTGTATACTGCCTTCTTTGTTCCCTTAGCAAGATTTTTGCTTTGAAGTAGCTTTTGTAAATTGAAATAAGAACGGTTGCATGCTGTTATTCTTTCTTGCACCTCCGATTGTATTTCCTCTTGCTTATTTATAGTCACCCCTAGATATTTGAAAGTAGCTACCCTCTCAAAGGCGTAGATGTTCATATTGATGAAGTCATCAGTGCGTATTTCCTGACATTATCATAAATATTGCCTTCGCTTTATTTACATCAAGACCAGCTTTGACCGTCACATCTTCAAGTTCCCTGAAAGTTTTAATTATATCATCAATGCTGTTTCTACCAAGTAGCGCTATATCGTCTGTGTAGGCCAGGTATTGCAGTGGCTGGCTTTATAAAGTTCCTTATGGTTGTTCTGTACCACCTCTCAGGTGCTCACATGTATGTTTCTAATGCTTTTTTCTAAAGTGATGTTGAAAATTATACACGGATTTCCTTGTCTGAGGCCCAGATTGATTGGGAACTCCTTCAAGTACTCCCTCTGTACTTTGATTCTACTTTTGTAGTTATCCATCGTCATATGTATGAGTCGGGTAAGTTTGTTAAGGACTCCAAGTTCCAGCACAGCATCGTTCATGTATTTCCTGTCTATGCTATCATAACCTGATTTGTAGTCCAGATATAGTTGGTGTATGTTGATGTATTCTTAGCATTTTTCTACGAGACATCTAACAGTAAATATATGAACGTTTGAAATGCCCCTTCACACATTGTCTTAAAGATACATTGAATACAGTGCATGATACCCTCACTAGGTAACTCTTGTTACCAGTGAAATATCCGCATCAACACCAGGCACAGAAACATTGCAAATCCCATCTACATTCATAGGAGCAATAATGATCAATAAATTGATCGTGGGCCCTTAATAGACAGAAAAAGAAGAAGAAATTTAGTTTGTGTCTGGCACTGGTCGCCATAATGCCTCCCCCGAACCTTGAAAAATTATTTCCCCCGATCAAATGAAAGTCTTATTAAAACATTCGAATCATGTATACTCCAAAATGCACCTTTTGATTGTTAAACAATCACACATTTTCTGCTGCCCTACTTCCAGATAAAAATTACTTGCCATGACAGCCAAATTTGGTGCTGATATATACACTGCCCAGGGGCGTGCCTAGTGTTAGTGCCACCCTAGGTGGGTTAACTTTTTTGCTACGCTACCTTTCTCGATAGAAACTCTGCAGATGTCCGTAAAATCCCGCCGCTCTATCTAAAGAAAAAATGACAACTGGGAAGACCAAATGTTCGCCCCCCCCCCCCACTTCTACGTCTTTGATGACAGGGGACAAGATTCATTTTTACACCCCCCGTCCCTCCCCCCCCCCCCCGCTAAACTCTGAAACCTATTATTTTAATCCATTAACACTATGCCCATTAGATGCCCCCGCTAGTCTGGCGCCCGGGGACATATGTCCCATCTGCCACCCCTTAGCTACGCCTCTGGCCACTGAAAAACTGGCACTGCCCCCCCGAACGTCAAAAGTGCCCCCTCGGGGGAAAATTTCTGAAAGAAACACTGATGGTAACGCAAACCCGCCCAGACCCTAGGGAGAGTGGGCTGCAAAAGCTTCAAATGCAGTGTTCTCGGTCGACCCGACATCTCCCAGGCCAGGGGGGAGGTTCCCGGCGTGCCGCCGCACGTACTGGCAGCGGGGAAATCCGGCATCTGGCCCCGTGTGGAGGGGGGGGGCATTAAGAGCTTGCACTCGACCCACCGATGCCATTTCCCATGTGACATTTTTCAGTGCGGTACCCTAGCCTATTGATATTTTGCTAATAAAATAACTATAAAGAAATACATTTTAATTGTAATTTAATGCCATCACTAGATACGAGAAAGATTTTTATCATTTAACTAACAGTTAATTTATTTTTAAAATTAATTTTTAATTTTTAGGTCGTGTATTAAAGCTTTAAAATTGTAATAGTTTCATTTGACCACCATGTTGATAAAATGCCAGTATTTCTAAACTTTTTTTTCTTCTTTACTTTACAATTCCATTTTGTGATACTTTAACTGTGATATTTTTACAAATTATTGCATTTTTACATAATAATATTAAAACTTTACATTACATTAAGATGTTCTGGTTCCATAGAATTTGTAATGCATTATTTTTATATATAATTTTAAAGGTTGTATGCAATTTAAAAAAAGTGTTTTTTGTGAGCACATGATGGTTTGAAATAAGTCAGACATTAAGTCTGAGAGCTACTTCCAAAAACACAGTGTTAATTAAAAATCTTTTGACTTTGAAGTGGGCAGTCATTGTTTTAAATGGAAGTTTTACTCTGTACACTTAATGTGTAATCAAACAATTCTGGATCCATGAATGTATGTAAAATAATTGCTGTTTATACAATAATTTTGGTGCTCAACTTGTTATTTTCTTAACTACATTCCAGTTATGGCCTCTTGATTTTGCTCAAACTTATCTAACTCACCATGTTTATTGTTCATTTTAGGTAAATTTAAAAATTGTAATCTTACCTATTAATTAGAAATTGTCTTTTAATTTAGGGATTTATATTTTATCATTAATAATTGCCAAAATGATCCAATGTTCTAAAGTTAACAATTCAAAGAACAAATTTTATTAAATAGTTCATGTTAATTCTTGTTAAGAAACACTTTTAAAAACTACTTTATTTTTAACAGTTTAAGTTTTTATCATTGTTAAAATGTCAGATTTTTCTATTTTATCTTTCCAAATTTTATTTTTTAGTACATTTTCACACACAATTATTGCTGATCTCATTAACTGTGATGTGCAAAATGTATGCCATTTTAAGAAAAGATAGGACAATTAAACAGACGTTTCGGCTAGAAGCCTGCTTCAGCAGACAATACAAGTTTAGAAAATGGATACTTTAAGTCAAAATTAAAAATATAAATAAAAACTTTTTGAAAATCTCAATGTTAATTTAGCTCTCTTAGACTCTTATGTTTACAAAAAAATCTTAATGTAGCTACATTGACATTATTAGATGCTGCTTTAAAGCATAATTTATCTTGTTGCACTAATTGATTTATGTTAAACTTGAGCACAAGGGTAACCTTTTTTTATTAACTTAAATTGAGAAAGAAAGAACTAATTATGATGACCATTAAAAATGTTGAAATAAAGTACAAACACAATGCTGGTTTTTGCTTCCTCAATTTATACCATAGTTAAAAGTTACAGGAAGTGCTGAGTGGAGCATAGTTCCAGCATTCAACAGTGAAGAATCCCAGCTTGTTAGTCCTAATGTCTTAGTAATGACACCATTTTGTTTAGTGGCTAATACCACCACAATTCCCCTTTTTTAGGTGCAGATCTACCCATTTTCAGAGCATCTCTTAACTACATTAATTTTCTAAATCTTCAGAAGTGTTCACGCAATTTTTCTTTTTCAGTACCGTACTGTATAGCGCTCAGTACTTTCCCTTACTTTGCTATATTTAAATCAGAGTCTGGTGCTGAAACAAATAATGCTCCTGTCTGACCCATAATTTGAATAAAATAAATCATTAAAATTCACTCATTTCAAAAATTTTTTGCACACACAACTTTTTTACTGGTTAATTATTTATTGATAATATCAGCCTAAAAGGATTAAAGCAGAATCCTCTATATACATATTCCACTGTATAAATTTTATAGTTGTATGAGTAATAGACTTTGGTGATGTAAGAAGCAAAGCAGAACATCAAATTTTTTTGAAGTGCTGTATGGCATAAATCTCCATACCTTAAAATACCTCTCTACTGTACTAAATCATTGTCATTATGTTAATAAATGTTGTTTTTTTTTCCTTAAACAAATATAACTAATAATGCTACCAGAGGCAATGGCAAGAGCACATGCTCAATGTAATAATTTATTCAATGTAAACAAGACATTACTTTTAAGGTACAGTATTTGACATTTTGTACCCATTTAATTTTTAATGGGTTCAAGTTCAAGCTGTAATTCTGTAATGGAACAACAAAAATTGTTGAACTGTCTAACTGCTAGATTCAAGAATTTGTAAGTACAGTACAACCCGGTTATGTCGACGGCCTCGGGGTTTGCCAAAAAGCGTCGAGATAACCGATGATCGAGATAAATGAAAACCAATATGGCGGCAATATATTAACATGTGCTTGAAATTTCTTTATGTACATGATGTGCGTTAATAAATGAGAATGTACATGCACGTGTTTTTGGAGGTTTTTTTTACACAACAGCGTTGCCGTTATTTGTTTGATGAAGCGATCGGCATGCTATAAAATGTACATACATGTTTGCTAACAACATGTTCGCAGTTATCGTATGCCCGAATACTATTGCTTTTTGTTTTCATAAAGAGATCGCTGTAGTGGTAATATTTAACATGACATAGTCACAACACACTGTAGTCCGCCAACACGTCTTTCCGTGCTGTGACGTCATTATTTCGCTCAGCGGAACCAACCTTCCCCCACCCGCAGATAGCTAGTTCACTTGACACACAAAGCAACAATATGACCATCACGATCAATACGATACGTTGCGGTGATATTTTTATAACCTTTGACACACCTACCAATCCCCCTACACATGTGTCTCGTATGCCACAAATTTTCTTGACAACCAACAATGCACTGCTTATATGGGGTTGTCGATACAACGCGAAAATACGGTAGTGAGATGGGGAAGTGGCATCGATAACTAACATTTTCAAAAGCTGGCTTTTGGTCATGGGGATCAAGATAACCAACGTTAAGTGGCAAATTTGGCCCTCTTTTGTGATCGAGATATTAGGGTTCAGCGACATACAAGAATCGACATAACCGATGAGAAAATGCTAAGACAAAGAGAGAAGTTGGCGGTTCCACTTCAAAAACGTTGACTTAATAGGGTTGGCGAATTAACCGAGGTCGAGATATGCGGGTTCGACTGTAATTCTAAAAGATTTATTAAAAATTCAATCTTTACTGCAGTTTTTTCTTCTTTACCTACAGCTGTGTTGAAATGTACTCAACAAATTATGAAAGAATAAACTATTATATTAATATTATATTATTTAGTAAAAAAAACAAAAACATTTTGACCAATGGGACCACAATGCAGATTTTTCCATGACAAATCCTATTGAATTGAGCTTTTTAAATGTTCATCAACTGTGAGTCATGGTCTATTTCCTGAACAAGCTGTCGTTTGGTGAAAGAACTGATGAGAAGTGTCCGAAACTAATTGTGTTATTGTGCTGGATTTGGTGAGCAGGCAAAAAGAACATGGGCACATAGCCAACACGTCCTGATGACCAGACCTGGAGAGTACACAGTTTTGTTTATAATAAATTTAAAAGAAAGCGTTATAAATTATAACAGTGTAATAAAAAAATTAACCTTTCACAAATTTTATCACATCATTACTTTTTCCTCAGAATTTTTGGGAATGCAGTAATATGAGAATACATGAGCTAGTTATATAAAGAGTTATGCTTTTAGGAAACCCAAATAGGTCCTTTTCATTCTTTGGTTAGAAAAGAAAAACGATTAACATACTATACTAAGCAAAGCTCCTTTCTGAAACCCAGGAAGAAAAGCAATATGGTGTGCAGATTCTCCTGATCTGCCTTTCACAAAGCCACTGAAAATGATATAAGGAATATTTAATCATCAAAATTTGATTAAATCGTTCTTAAGTCATGGATACTGCATAGGGTGATATTTCTCAATTTTAAAATATATATTAATAAAATTTCCCACCAGTAGCTTAAATATTATTTAGTAATTAGTTTTAGATCACATTTCCAGTCATAACTAAAATTTAACTATTAACATTTCAGATTGGTATATTTAAAAATTTATAAATAAATTCAAAGTAACCTATGCCTTTCAAAATCAATGCATACAAAATATAAAGCTCACCCTGGTATAAGTTCCAAGACTGGGTGAATTGTTGACTTGAATACAGCAACTAGATGGTTGTTTCCCAAGTCATTAGCTGAATAGATAATGAGAAATCACCTTACATTCTGTTCTAGAATTTAAGGGAGCAAGCAATTATGTGCATTTCTATACACCCTTTTTAAAATTTTCCTTATACCAAGAACAATGTCTAGATTTTATGGCCCTTACTGAAGATTTACACTTGTTATATATATGGGGGTATTACAGGTATTTATCATATATATTAAACTAAAACAGTTATGTCCAAGCTGCACATGTTCTCATGAACCTATAGTAATATAGGAATCAGATAAAAGTAAATTTCCTTATAAACACATTCGCACAAAAATACAATTACTATACTTACGTTCAAACATAACAGCTACTCTTTCCCCTGTCTCATCCCAGACTATCGATTTCACTTGACCACCAACTCTACAATAAAATAATTTAACAAGTACTGTAGAGTTTCATAATAATTGATGGACTGCATTCAAGTTGTGTAAATGAAATATAAGAACAAGGTATGCTAAACTTGAATTCATAGACAGGACAAAAGATTTTGACGTTTCGGCTTAGAGCCTTCATCAGAAAACAAGACAAAAAATGTATGACAAGTATCAGATCACAGTAAAAAAAACTTAAGAGATTTCCTTTTTGTTGCTGGAAGTTGAATTATGTAACATATTGACCTGTCTGTATCATGTAATGCATACAAAATATTTGTAAGTTAAATGCGATTTTTTTAAATTTGATATTAGCAACAAATTGTCTTTGACAGGGCCACACAAGCATTTTACAATGCTATATCAGATAGCTAATTTCTTTCTAAACTATATTATTTAAAATGATGTGCCTGTAAAACTTTTTTTTTAATTTCATGGATACTCAATAATGGTCATTATCAAAACAAAATTCAGTTATATAAAAAAATGAAAATTGTATAATTTATATTGTTTTTGCTTGCTACTCTTGTTTTTTTGTGTGGATAATTTGAACTTTTATGTGTTTGTTGCTGTTTCCTTCTTAAATAGACTTAGACTTATAGACCATTAACCACTTAAATTACCTCAGGCTTTCTATCAATGATTAACGATTCCTGGGCATTTTTAGGGGGAATTTTTTAAGTTAGCTGTATCTTTTTTCATTTTCAAAGATAACCTAGTACCGGTATATTTATTTGTACAGACTACTGCGTTAGGTGAATTTCCACAAAGTAGGATTCATTATTTATATATCAAATGTATTAATAGTTGTCCCTTGTCTGCCCTCAATGTTAGAGCATAGAAAACCTGATTACGACCTAAATACGTTTTCCAACATTATTAGAGCCTCTAGACGAGAAATAACACCCTTTAGTCATCATTACACTCGTATCACACAATATTATGAGACAAAATAAGAGAAAATAAGACATATTAGATGTTACAAATATCATATTATTCTTGTACGTTTAATTACTGTTACATCGTTGCTCAAGGAGCACAAGCTGTGCAAGCTTGGCTGTTTATTGCAATATCCATGCATAGACTGATCCATCGTGGGAGCGGCTGGCAATTACCGGCTGGGCTCAGTGACCAGCGGTCAGTCTAGCTAAATCAGTACACCCGCAAATTACACACACAGTTCTTTCACCAACCACTAACATTTGAAAAAAGTGCAACTTGTTCGATGATGAAGCAATGAAGATAAAGAGAATTTTCATTGTAATGCAGGGATTATTGTTAGCTCCACATATTCTTCACACGTTTAATAAAATGCGGAAAATTGTTTCATTGCCGTTGCTACTCACATCCGGCAACAAACATGTATTAAATGACTCAGACAACCGTGCGCGGGCTGTATCATTTTCACTGTTTGGATCAACTTTTTAATGACAATACAGTATTTGAAAAAACGGCGATAGAGTGAAGCCGTGAAAGTCGAAGCACGAAGTGACGACTGTAAATAGTACACATATACATGAAAGTTGGCACAGTTGATGTTCTACATCTATATATTTTTAGTTATACCTCTGTGAAATTTTAGATGTAAATCTAGATGTTTTAAATAAAAGTCTGGGACATTTGAAATACCTTCCCCTGATTTGTACAAGAAAGATATTCCCAGTCTCTGTGCATGCAGTGTGAATTTATTCCTTCTTTTACCCACTGGCAATTAAAGATTTCATAGAAATGGGGAATTTATCTATGAAATTGTTACCTCTAAAATTTCTGTAATATCATATTACCAAGAACATTCAAGAATAAAAAACACTACCTGACATCTTCACCCAGTCCACTAGAAAGGCTGACTTGGGAAACATCTGCAAGCAGTACTGAGGTATTCACTGAACTTAAGGCATTTCCCCTTCCACTTTCAACAAATCTCACACCAAACAAAGCAGGTTCTTTTTCCATGGCAAATATTAAAACTGTACTATCAGGGCTCCAACATGCAGTCTGAGAAAACATTAAAAGATTTCTTAACAAATTCATAAGACATGCCAGAAAATCAAATGTATTGCTCAGGTGTATTTCCTGGAAAAAAAGCAACAAAGTAAAGTTGTTTTTTAATATACATTTTAATATATTTGTATTAAGCAACAATATTTTGGAAAATGTTATTTTGGAAATGTTAAAAGTCACTCAGATTTTGATTTAAATGAATAAATGAAGATAATGTTTATCTTTAAAGACTAATTAAGTCCTTTAAAATGTATGTTTATTTAGAATTAAAACTTACAGTACAATGTCCTGATAAATTAGCCCAGTTCTCCCAGTTCCAGTTTTTAGTTTCCCAAACTCTGAAATTAACAAAACAATAAATGAGTTGGTTTTTTTTCCATTAGTTTCAATTTCATTAATATTTTTACTTTCATGTTTTTATTTCATGAAATAATCATATTTTATCACTTTAAATACTAAAAGTATAGTTACATTCTACACATGACTTGGACTGATGTTAAAGGAATGCAAACAAAGTTATCAATAAAGTAGTTCACTAAACTTGTGCAGAAGTATTTCTCTTGTGTAAAAAAAAATATCTCAAGATAAAAATATTTACGACCAATGATTTTGCCTATTTTCACAAATGTAATATAAATCCATTGATCTAAAAACTGACTTCTAACTTAATGATAATTTGACCCTCCATGACACTTACCTGAAAATTGGTGACGTGGAAGCAGTGAACAACTTTGATCCATCAGGAGAATAGGATAAGAAAGAGATTCCACCACCTCCACTTCTTTTTAATGAGACATAGGTTTCTTTAGGTACATCCCAGACCTGGAAGCAGAATGCATATGCTCTTAGCATTCCAGTTTTGTTTCTTTGATTTAATCTTTTTTTTTAAAATATGGAATTAAATAATTATATTGGTTCTTCTTGTCCACTTACAAGTATTGAAGTTTGTTTGGGGCACGCTGAGATGAGATGATCCCCAAATGGACTCCAAGAAAGACTAGTGACAGGCGAGTGGCTACTGTATTGCAGAATCTGAACAGTGCTAGCAGATGGCCTGTCCCAAAAAGAAATATTTATAAGGTTAGATGAATTTTAACAGTTTCTCAGCCATGGATGGAAGTGTGACAGATTTTAGGAGGAGCTCTTTAAAAAAAAATTATCAAAAACAAAATTGTACTTTTAGTAATAGGAATGACAGTTAAGTAATGTGTTGTTAAAAAAGCAACTAGAAATGATAGTTACGTAATATGTAAAAACAATGGAAGATTTTGTTTTCTTTTTTTTTTTTGGGGTTAAATTTTTTTTAAATATTTATTATAACATTCTTATTTTTAAAATCTTTTTTTTTTCAAAAGATATTCTAAATTACCTGACAGACAGAGATGTGGGCTCCACATTCCATATTAGAACACATGTTTGACAAGCAACGGCAAGTACTGATGAAGACAGAGGCCTAAACATTAAAATAAAAACAAAGGCTAGAAACTTTGTTTATAAATATATTTGATTATAAATAGAAATGACAGTTTTTAAAGCAAATATTAAAAATTATTCACTTATCTTTGATTTGGAAATAAGGGTATGATGGGAGCTGGTAGAGGGCTAGGATGAGGCAAGGGTAGGAGTGAGGGATTGTAAAAGTAGGGGAAGATGGGGTTTGGTAACAGTGTGGTGGCTGAGGGTATGTGCATGGAGAAGTGGTGTGATAAGAGTACATTACTCTACAGTTGGAAAGACAAGGCTGGTGAGAATGGGGGGGGGGGGGGGATAATAGGGGTGTAATGGGATAATGAAGGGGCCAAGATGGTTGGGCAAGATAGGGGATGAGGAGGGGAAGTGCAGGGAGGGGCTAAAAGGTAGGGTAGGCTGAGGGAGATGAAATGTAAAAAAAAATAATCAAGAAGTTGGGGTAAACATCGGATCTCATATTTTTTCATAAATGGAGCAAACATTTTTATTATGAACAAGAGGTAAGTTTTAAAAAAAGAAATGCAAAAGAAACAAAAAACAGGAACAGACAAGTAAATAATAAGAAGAAAAATTATTTTTGGTGCATAAAACTATTCATGTTGCTGATGTTTGGATCAGTCAAAATCCCATTAAGCCCAGAGGCGAAACTAACTGTCTTTGAAATGCTTTAAAATCGGCAAGGACGGGTAGTGGGAATACAAGCATTGGACAATTATTTTGCCCAAAGATACATATGATAGATATGATACATATGATAGCTATGAAACATATGATAGCTATGATACATATGACAGATATTATTTAGTACTTACTGCCAGGCCAGGTCTGTTACTTGCTTTTGTAATTTATGTTTCAGAATTGGCTGCAAGCTGGTGCCTGAATAGTATATGTGCACAGAATCACCCCGTAGAGCTATGGCAACTTTTATCACATGTGGATGCCACGCTATGGCTTGAACAGGACTTCTGTGCCTGTTGGAAATACAAAAAAATTTGGCTAATTAGGAACAAAAAATGCTAACTTTTTTAAAACAATTATATTTCCCTTAGAGTTCAAATGTGTCTGACTGATCTTTCATTAATTGCATATTTTTACAATTGCTCTCGTCTAAGATTCACATTAACCAAATTATTGGAAACATTTTAACAATAAGTTAATTTATAGATTTACTCATAAAATGTCACTGAAACAGATAAGCACTGATGATTTCAAAAAAGGTTCATTTTTTAGGGGAATTTGGTTAAGTTAAAAAGATGATTTAAAGGGCAGTTAAGTACTATATTTAATTTATTGGTGATATTCAAGAAGTAATCTAAAAATGTAATTGAAGAGTTTTGCATAGTGACTAAACCACAAAAATAAAAATATGGACTACTTGCTATTTTTCAAATAAGAAAATAGAAGTCTCTTTAAAGTCAATGCATCTTACCAGTTGGAAACATGAGAGTATTTTGATAAGAGTTCTTCATTTGACAGCTGCAAAATAGAATAAATCATTTGTATAAATTAAAAAAAACTACCAAAAACCCTAAAGATTTTATAACATAATAAGTAACATAAATTATATGACAGGTTTTTTTTTTATTTCTGTCAAAACTTATGGAGGGTCATCAACTAATTAAATCTAACACTTACAGCTGGTTGAGAAAATAGAGTAACCCTCAGAGACTTGAGAAGTTCAACAACTGACAAAGCTGCTTTACATGTTGATGACAGCCAACCTGGAACTACATTTTTTTTATTATTATGTGGGAGTACAATTACTTTCCGTCAATTATGAATTTAATATTATACACTTATCAATATACATAATTCTTTATGTAACATTATGTAATAATGTTTTCACTAAGATTAAATAGTGCGCAAAATAAAATTCCTGTTAACCTGACCATTCAATACAGTATCTTAATAGTATAAAATAAACATACTGTATTTATAATGTATACACCTCAAAATAGTACATTGTACGCCAAAATCATAAGAGTAAACAGGTATGGTTAACTGCACTAAATGAATTTTTTTAACAAAAACATATGGCAAGTTTGGTGCCTATTTTCTTTTGTTTTACTGAAATGGTGTAATAAATCTGTGGTATAATAGGGTGTGGGACATAAGAATATTAATAAAGTTGAGGGGCACTGCCGGGGGGGGGGGGGGGGGCTGGGGCAACTAACTTGGGAATCTTATAAAGTGCGTTACTTGATTGCATGCTTTGTCAAGTAACTTTAGTAGATGGGAAATTTACTCATTGCAGCCACCATTGAATGGTGGTCTAAAGTTAGTATATACTGGCGCTATTAAAGTAACAAAATATGGACTGAAGAATCAGTGAAATATTTATGAGCAAATTAATTTTGTATTATTTAAGCCTACCTTCATGTTTAGCTTCAGATAACTCTTCAAACATGTTAAGCAGCCCTCCATTGTACCTAAATATTATATAACTTTTGTTATGACAGGAAAGTATTGCAAATGAGATCCTAAATCATTTGCAGAATGATCCATTTTTTTTTTTTTTAAAGTCTTTAGACCAAAAAAAAAACAACCCAGATATGCCCTGTCTTTGCTTCATTGATTTTATGAGTATGTGTTGTATTTAATGAACTACACTACTTTTAACAAAGCTACAGGTACAAAAAAAATCAGCTCAAACTTAATTAATTTTAATGCACCAGCTGCTGTGCACTTTGAAATAAATATTAAAGCCTTTACCATGCATGCAGCGGTCTTTTCCAAGAGGCCTGACCATGTGATAAAAATGCAAGTTGTGCACTTTCATGGTGCACATTTAAATGGCTCGCTGATTCTGTCTGGACAAATATTTCTGGATATTCAGGAGCCTGCAAAATATTTTATTTTATTTTTAAATGTTTTAACAAATTCATTGTTACATTAGTAGCCTCCTAGTCCAATTAATTAGTTCACTATAACTATATCAGCTTATCAGTAACTTGTTAATTATAGCAATGACAAAATATCAGTAATTCTTTCTCCAGAATAATTTGTATCACACAAATTTATGTAGACCACACTTGTATACAAATTACCTAACTAGCTATCTGGTGGTTTGCAATATTATACTAGCTTATTACTAATAATAATGGATTTCTGCCATTTAGACCAGAGGTGCAAAGCATATTGCTTCCTGATTTTAAAACAAGAGAACAAATAAAGAGATATAAAAAAAAAGTCCTACTTTTCAAAACCCTATTTTACTACAGATTTGGTTGAATATATTAGTTTGTAAGCACATATGTGCAGACAATGGACAAAAGAAACTGTTCAAAAATTAATATAACATCATTGAAAATGAGTATTATAGACTAAATTCGACTTCTTATGAATGCAGGACTTAAATTACAAGACTGTGTTCCTGGAAATCTTTATATAATTGACTAAGAGTGTGAGCAAGGCCATTATGACTATGGACAGATTCAAGGCCATAATGAGTTTCATGAATGTTTCTGATACTGAAAATAAAGGAGTAAAGCTGTGAAAACTTGAGAACTCTATGCATTTCCATGAAATATGTGAAGAACTGTATCAGCATCAAGAGAATCAAAGTTGAGACTTTAAAACTTAGAGGACTTACTAGTTTAGTCAAATAATGGTAGACTCCCACAATTACAATGTCTTATTTGCAATGAAAAGCTTAATCAAAATAAGAAATCTAATGTACTGTAGAAAGACATTTCAATAAAATGCACAGTGAATTTACAAAAAAAGATTCTGAGGGTGATGCCAGATAAAAAGTTGTCTTTGAACATCAATGGAAGTAGCTAAATCACAGAATACTTTTGCCTCATGTTTAAATCTTCAAGTGATGTCAAAGGAAATTGCCATTGTGGAAAACCTGTTTTTTCAAATGGAAAATACTTGAAGAATGTGTTATTAACATATCTGAGCATCTTTTTACATTGCAAAAGTTGCTCTCATTTGCAAATACATAAACTCTAAAGGACAACAAGAAAAGTTGATTGAACTACTCAACTACTACCACTCAGGAGATAGACATGAGGAAAAGATTTTACAAATGCAGTCTCTGAATGCTTGCAGAAGAAAAAAAAAATAGATATCAACAAACTTTTATCATTTGCTAAAGATGGAGCGCAGAGCATGAAAGGGAGATAGAAAAATTTCATTACTTTATTAACAAAAAATATTAACCATATATATATTTATTTTTACTGCATTTTTCAACAAGAAGCCCTCTGTGCACAAATCTTCCCAGGAGAAGTTTTGGAGGGGATGGAATTACTAGTTAAGACTGTTAAAAACAAATGGCAAGTAGTCTGCATCACTGACAGTTTTGTGAGTTTCTCCAAGAAGTCAATCACGAATACTCTGATCTTCCAATGCACAATAAGGTATGGTGTTTATCCAGAGAGCACGTTTTTGAAGTGATTTGCTGCCTGACTTAATGAAGTAAAGTATTTAGACCCTGATTGGCTACAAAAATCTCTACTTCATGCTGGACACGACTTCTCGCTTGAAAATATCAAATAAAAGCTCCAAGGAAATAGTAACACAGCAATTTTGCTCTTGGAAGAAGTGCTTTCATTTTGAGCACAAAACTATATTTCCTTGCTAGAGACATTGACATTGGTAAGTTCTTACACTTCCCAGCACTGAGAGAATATATGCAAACTGCTGAGACTGGCATTAAACTCAAGTTCCTCAAAAAATCTATTGAGAAAATGGCAATGTCATTTGGTGTTCACTTTCAAGAATTAAGAAGGAAAAGGCAAATTGTTTGGAACAGATATCTCCAAACTGAATTGTTCAGCCTTTACTCAAACTGACCAAGTTGACTTTAAACTTGAAGAGGTAAATTTAAAGAACAAAGCACTTTGGTTTTAATGTTTAGACACCTGATCCATGAACTTGAAAACCTTAAAAGGCAGAAATCAGTCTTGTCACTACAATACAGTTGGTCTGAAAGAAGTGAGCTCAAAAAACAAGATAAAATTTTCTTTGATGTTTGGAACTGATATCCAACAGCTGACGAAATTTGAATTTGGGCTTCTTTCAATTTTTGAATCAACATATTTTTTAGAGCAATTATTTTCCATTATGAATAAATAAAAGGCAAATTAAGAAGCCAATTGAATTATGCTGGTCTTCAGTCATGCTTAAAATGAAAACAACATATTATTCATCAAATATTGACCAACTTTAAGGAAATCCAAGAGCAGAAATCTCATTAAATTTCCTTACTTGTTATTGTTATTTATCTGAATTTTTTTACTGAAAAATTATATTATTTATTGTGTAATAAAACAGCATTTGAAAATTTGTTGTTTATTATATTACAAATTATTATATTACAGTCGAACCCGCTAATCTCGACCTCGGTTAATTCGTCAACCCTATTAAGTCGACGTTTTTGAAGTGGAACCGCCAAATTCTCTCTTTGTCTTAGCATTTTCTCATCGGTCGATTCTTTTATGTCGCCGAACCCTAATATCTCGAGCACAAAAGAGGGCCAAATTTGCCACTTAACGTTGGTTATCTCAATCCCCATGACCAATCGCCAGCTTTTGAAAATGTTAGTTATCGATGCCACTTCACCATCCTACTACCGTAGTTTCGCGTTTGTATCGACAACCCCATCTTAGCAGTGCATTGTTGGTTGTCAAGAAAATTTGTGGAATACAAGACACATGGGTAGGGGGAATAGTAGGTGTGTCAAAGGTTATAAAAAGATCACTGCAACGTATCGTATTGATCGTGATGGTCATATTGTTGCTTTGTGTGTCACAGTGAACTAGCTATCTGCGGGTGGGGGAAAGTTGGTTCAGCCGAGCGAAATAATGACGTCACAGCACGGAAAGACGTGTTGACGGACTACAGTGTGTTGTGAGTATGTCATGTTACGAGGTGGCTATTGGTACTTGGGTACCAGAATTGAGAGGTTGGGATTAAAAAACGATTTAAAATATTATTGTTGTGTTTGTAAGATCAAATGAGGTATCAGATGAAAGATAATTGAATGGACTATACGTTTGTAAACTTTATTCTTCATGTTAACTAAAATAAACTACTACAAATGACATCCGAATAGCATTAGTCAAAATTGACCCAGACACGCAGCGCCGCCATTCGCACCTGGGTACCATTAGACTCAATGCTATTTAGGGTGAGCGACAGAGGG